>PVIC010017156.1:0-33064 GCA_004025085.1 Thryonomys swinderianus | reverse complement strand
TTTTTTTTTTGAGACAGGGTCTCGCTTTGTAGTGCAGGCTGGCTCTGAGCTCACTATGTAGCCCAGGCAAGCCTCAAACTCAGCAATCCTCCTGTCTCTGCCTCCCGAGTGCTGGGATTACAGGCGTGAGCCACCACACCTGGCACTGTGGTATGCGGTATTGATGGCTGGTGGGCGTGAGTCTCCACGCCCAGCATTCTATGTGGTTTCCGGGATTGAACTCAGGACCATGCGCTTGCGAGGCAGGCGCTGGAACCACTGAGCTAACCCTCTGGCCCTAGTCATATATTTTGAAATTTTTAGAAAATTAGGAATAGAATACTATGTATAAACCAAACATGATACTTAATGGTGAGATGCCTAGAATTTATCACTAGGAAGAAAACAAAGGTGTCCATAACACTGCTTCTATTCAACACCGTACTGAAGATTCCAGCCAGTGCATTTAGGCAAGAAAATAAACTGAAAGAAATAAAGCCTGCAAGAGAAGAAATAAAACTGTCCTCATCTGCAGATGATATAATCATGTACTTAAGAAAATTGAAGACAAAAAAAAAAAAAGAAAATTGAAGACAATGGATAAGGTATTACTGTAAGTGATCTAAGCAATTTTGCTAGGTGCAAGCATATAAAAATCAATTGTTAGGTCATGTGTGGTGGTACACACCTATAATCCCAAATTTTAGGAGGTTTAGACAGGAAGATAACTGTCTCAAAAAATTGCTGGGCCAGAGATTTAGCTCAGCGGTTCCAGCGCCTGCCTAGCAAGCACAAGTTCCTGAGTTCAATCCCCGTAACCACATACAATGCTGGGTGTGGTGAGTCACGCCCACCAGCAATCAATACCACATACCACAGTGCCAGAGGTAGCTCACGCCTGTAATCCCAGCACTCGGGAGGCAGAGACAGCAGGATTGCTGAGTTCCAGGCTTGCCTGGGCTACATAGTGAGCTCAGGGCCAGCCTGAACTACAAAGTGAGACCCTGTCTCAAAAAAAAAAAAAAATTGCTAAAGCCTGGTGTGACAGTGTGTGCCCCTAATCCCAGAACTCTGGGAGACTAACACAGGACTGTAAATTCAAGCCAGGGTGGGCAATACAAGTTCTTTAGCAAGAACTTGTCTCAGTTAAAAAAAAAAGACTGTGGATGTAACTCAGTATGATGGTTGTGAGTTCAATCCCCAGTACCACACACACACACACACACACACACACACACACAATCATCTTTCTATATATTTGCAACAAACAGAAAAAGAAATTAAGAAAATAATACTATGGGGCCGGAGGGTTAGCTTAGTGGTTCTGGCACCTGCCTTGCAAGCGCAAGGCCCTGAGTTTGATCCCTGGTAACCACATACAATGCTGGGCGTGGAGACTCGCACCAGCAATCAATACCACATACCACAGTGCCAGGTGTGATGGCTCACGCCTGTAATCCCAGCACTCGGGAGGCAGAGGCTGGAGGATTGCTGAGTTCGAGGCTTGCCTGGACTACATAATGAGCTCGGAGCCAGCCTGAACTACAAAGTGAGACCCTCTCTCTCTCAAAAAAAAAAAAAACTTGTAATGGCACAAAATAATGAAATACTTACAGATAAGATTTTACAGAGGCCTGTGAAATATTAAAAGAAGAATTAAAATAACTATACATAGGGCCAGGGATTTAGCTCAGTGGTTCCAGTGCCTGCCCTGCAAGCATAAGGTCCTTAGTCCAATCCTTGGTAACTACATACAACAATGCAGGCTGTGGTGAATCACACCTACCAGCAATCAGTACTACACACTACAATGCTGGGTGTGGTGACATACACCTGTAATCCTAGCACTCGGGAGGCAGACGCAGGAGGATTGCTAAATTTGAAACTTGCCTGGGGCTACACAGCGAGCTCAGGGCCAGCCTAAACTACAAAGCAAAAAGACCGTATTGAAATAAAGAAATGAAAGAAAGAGAGGGGGGGAAAGAAAGAAAAAAGAAAAGAAATGAGTAGACTGACTATAAAATTACTATCTAAAAAATGACCAAAGGTAGCTAAGGTAATCATAAAGAACTAAATTGGACAACTTGCTGTACTAGACATAAAGTTTAATGTGAAACTAATTCTGAAAGATAGAACTGTTGTGTTGGTGTAAGGATAAATGAAATGACCAGTGGATCCGAATAGAGAACCCAGAACAGACTCCTGCATGTATGGATGAGATATATGACAGAGCTTCCACTGGAGTGATGTGGGAGAAAAGATGGTCATTTCAGTAATTGTTTCAGGGCCTTGAGTATCCACGTGAAAAAAATTGATCCCTATTTCACACTCTATACTAGAGCCAATTCCAGTTAGATCATGAGTCTATATAAACCAAAACAAGAAAATTTCTAAAGTATCATCTTGACTTTGGAGTAAAGATTTCCCAATAGGATATAAGAAGTACAACCACACAGAAAAAAAAAAATACTGGAAATTTATACTATATTCACCATTTCTTGCCCAAAATGGTCCTTGTTGAGAGTAAAGAAAAATGAGCATCCAAGAAATGATAGAAGGATCTGAGGTCCACGTATGTGGCTGACGCTGCACATGCATCACAACTCTCATTTTGAGGGTCCTGGGAAGGTTAGACTTCAGGCAATAGCTCCAAGAAGGGGACTTGCTCCTTTCCATGGGAACTGCCCATGTAATTGTCAGTGCCAATGAGGGGGCAGTAGGGAA
This sequence comes from Thryonomys swinderianus, assembly GCA_004025085.1. Classification (NCBI taxonomy): domain Eukaryota; kingdom Metazoa; phylum Chordata; class Mammalia; order Rodentia; family Thryonomyidae; genus Thryonomys; species Thryonomys swinderianus. The sequence continues at coordinate 30,361 of PVIC010017156.1, read as the reverse complement.
AAGAACCTTGAGGATGTAACTGCTCAGGTGAGGATGGGGTAGAGGAAGGTGGCTGCACCAAGCTAAGGAGGTAAGAGTTCAAAGTTGCTAGCCTCGAAGAGCCCATTTCTTCTTGGGGAGATAGACACCACAAACTGACAGTTTTCCTATTTGGAAAAGTTAACCTACAGAAGAGATCTTGGGGTTCGTCTGAAGCATACTGAACATGTCCAATGTCTGCTCCATTTCAAAATTGAGCCTGCAGGTAAGGAAACAGACCTTAGAGCTCAGGCTGGCCAAAAGTCTTCTTTCTAGTCTGACTCTAGGACCATGAAACTTTATTGTTGTAGGCTTCACATTTGGATTTACAATCTGCTTGGAGTTGTATTTTTTGTGTATGGATGACAGACAAGGCAGTGTTGACTCAAATAGTAGCTTACAGTGTTGTGGGGTCATTGTGGACAGTTATCATGTCTCATTAATACCACAATACTTGTCACATCCCAGGGTCCAGACAGTGACTATCATCCATTTACTACTGTGTCCAGGGCAGGCTGGAGTTCTGCAGGGGCTCATCCTGGGGTTGTCTTCGGCAGTGGGAACACAGGTTGTGCGTTCAGAACTGATGAGGTGGCCAGGCAAGCACAGAGAACAGAACACAATGGCCAGAGGGAGGATGACTGTCATGGTTTCCAGGTAAGGGGAGCTCTAAGTGCTGGTCAAGAAGAGAAAGAAGTGGGGCCAGAGATTTAGCTCAGTGGTTCCGGGGCCTGCCTCGCAAGTGCAAGGTCCTGAGTTCGATCCCCGGAAACCACATACAATGCTGGGTGTGGAGACTCACGCCCACCAGCAATCAATGCCACATACCACAGTGCCGGGTGTGGTGGCTCACGCCTGTAATCCCAGCACTCAGGAGGCAGAGACAGGAGGATTGCTGAGTTTGAGGCTTGCCTGGGCTCCATAGTGAGCTCAGGGACAGCCTGAACTACAAAGCGAGACCCTGTCTCAAAAAAAAAAAAAAAAAAAAAAAGAAGAGAAAGAAGTGGTCCCCTGAAAGACAGGACCAGCCCACTTGCCTTGCCATGTGTGTTTGTCCGAAGGTGCAAGGCACGTTGGTTGGAAGGGATAGGCTTTCTAGAGGCCAGGCTAGGAGTTCCAAGAAAGAGGAAAGCCGGAGCTGAAGGCTGGACACTTAGCCCACTGGACAGTGCGTCAGAACACAGGCAGACTTTTGTCCAGTGATGGGACAAATGGGGTGGCTGAGATACTTTTGGGATGGAGGTAGGTGTATGGGTCTAGCAATTTTTTTTTTTTTTACCATCCTCCTTTCTAATTCTGAGGCAGGAGAGCAAGAAGGGGCCTGGATTTCGGAGGGAAGGTTGAAGAGTTGGAGTTGGCTCAGAGAGCCCCAAGCCCAGGCAAGGTCTCCCAGCCTGAGCCTGGATCTTATTCTGGACTTCTGCGTATCTGGGTAGTTGTTGATTTGCTTTGTCCAGGAATATCCCTCTGACAATTCCCACCTTGGACCTGGGTAGACGGTGGGGGACTGAGTCCTCAGTGGCCTCATTGTGCCTCCACGCAGAGCTCTTGGAGCTGAACCTACTTCCTGGGTTCTCAGGCTTATTAGTCTGTTGCCCTCAACACATAAGACCAGAGAGTAGACATGGGGCAGGAAGCAGCAACCCAACTGAATGCTGGGACTGTTGAAAAAGCCCAAGGTACAAGAAAGCTGTCCAGTGGCTAGGCTCACAGGGTCCTGTGAGAGCTACAGGGCCACCGAGAAAAGCAAGCTCACGCCAATGAAGCAGGCAAGAGAGGCCAGGTGGCCACCTGCACCTGGTTTATTGTTCTGTTTTCTCCAAACTTAGCAGAGCAGAATGTGAGGCCACAGTTTCATGGGGTCAACCAGAGTCAGTGTGCGTGGGGGGTCCAGAGTTCATGAGACATCCACTGGGGGGAAAGTTCCCCAGACAAGGAGTCCTGGTTCCCCTCTTCTGCATCCTTCATGCCAAAGCCCCCCCAAGAAGGCGTGATGTGGCGAGCATGAGTGTGCAGGACCTGAAGGAGTGTGCAGCCACGTGGTCCAGGGACTACTGGAAGCTCCATGGGAGCCTGGTTGGCCTCCTGAGGCTGCCGGGCACGACCCTTTTCACTGGAGAGAAGTTGGGATGCTGGGCCAGTTGAGATGAGTCAGGTACAAACAGGACCTTTCCAGGTCACATCTCCCTGAGCTGTCCTCCTTCCCATGGTACCTATCCCACGCTCCCCCACATGCCATTCCTGGTCTGCACAGAATCTGTTTCTTCCAGAGGAACCCGCCCAGCGAGGGAGGCTTGACCTCCCACTACCTCCCTGGGATGCTCTTCTGCCAAGAGCATCAGCACAGTGCTGGGGCTTCTGGCCAGTCCTGAGAGACACAGAGGAGAGAGAAGCCTTGGGGCTGAGAGGACCTTGAGCACAGGGTACTCCTCTCCTATTTGGTCCGGGGGTTGAGGTCTGCCCACAGCACTGGCCCAGCATTTGTGCCATCATCCAGGCAATGGGTGTGATCATGGAGGATCTTCCAGCCTGGGCTCTGTGGGGGCAACACTTGCAGACCTGGTGGGGAGAGGGAGAGAGAAGGGAGGAAGGCTGATGGCTAGAGGACAGAAAGCCACCTCTCTCCCCCACTCAGCTCAGGCCATGGGGCTGGCTGTATGCCTCCAACTGCTATTTAGATGGGCCCCAGGAAGAGAAACCTGGCCACAGCTTCTTACTTCTGCTAAGGGCTTTTGGAGAAAATAGCCCATTCTGGGGCCAGGGAACAAGACAAGAACCAACTAGAGACTCACCGTAATTAGGAGTATGCCAGGCCTTGAAGCCCCCGGGCCGGAGAATGGAACTTGTCAGACTCCTCAAAGGGCTGATCTGGGATCAAGTAGAAAGGAGCAATCAGCCCTGTGTAGCCTGATGACCTTATCTGCCTGCCCTTCTCTGGGCTGGCAACAGCAGGCTGGTCATATAGTAGTTCCTAAAGGCTACCAGCCACTCCAGCCCTGGCCTGAAACTACCACTGCAACAGAAAGATGGGGGATGCTTACAGCGTCCCTGAACTCTCTCACACAGGGACTCTGGGCACAGAGGCCCACATGGCACTGGCCACCTCCCCTCCGTAGTCTTGCTGTGGCAGCTGCCACATCTGGCACTGCCTTGGATCCAGAGATGACTCTCTAGGGTCACTGACTTAGCCAAGGCACTGACTTAGCCCCTGTGACTTGCTCTCAGTCTGAGCAGCTCATTTCTCGGCCTTCAGAAACGACTCTCAAGCTACTCTTTGAAAGATACAAGTGTATTCAAAAAACTTCATAATTCTTTCCTAAAAGAGCCACAGTGCTCTAGCATATCAAAGGTTCTGAATAAAAATCTTAGTAATGAAGCCATTTACCTATTTTTTTTTTTTGAGACAGGGTCTCGCTTTGTAGTTCAGGCTGGCCCTGAGCTTCTATAGCTCAGGGAAGCCTCAAACTCAGTAATCCTCCTGCTACTGCCTCCCAAGTGCTGGGATCACAGGTGTGAGCCACCAGTCCCGATATTTTAACATTGTATGTGGTTGCTGGGATCGAACCAGGGACCTTGCTAGGCAGGCGGTGGAGCCTCTAAGCTAAATCTCCAGCCCCCATTTACCTATTTGAATGTTGGTTCTTTCCTAGTAATACCCATTGCTGTTTAGAGGAATGTCCAATAGGACATGCTCTACCCCAGCAAACTGCACTGCAGCCTGCTGCCTCTCAGCTTGAAGGGGGTTTTCTAATTAACTAGTTAAACCACTGATTATTTAGCAAATACTGTGTGCCAGGTATTGAGCTACATCCTAAGCTCTGGACCGAGTCCCAGGAGATCCCCCAGAGACAGCCTCACCGCCAACAGAGAGACATCTGCAAGTCTTGCAGGGAAGACACCACCACTCAGCTCCACCCCCAGCCATCCCTGCCACTTGGGACACATGGCTGCCTCCATCTCCTTCCCACAGTCAGTCTCTCCCTCTGTCTGCTAGCAAGTTTCCAAGGGCCTCCTGGATGGGCAAGTTCTGCTGGCTAAGGGGACCTGCTGCACAGGTGTGCAAGGACAATGTCATTCATCAGTGGGACATGGAGGAAGGAGTGGGTCTCACTTCCTAATCTGTAAAACAGGGGAGAAGGAACTACGCTAAACTTCAGCTAAGGTCAGTCCCCTTTCATTCCCCTAGAGCCTGTCTCACAGCAGTGTGTGCTACCCTCTGGTGGACACAGTGGGCACAGGAAAAGGTGCACAGCCTGGCTTCCTCCAGCCTGAGTTGGGTCTTTGCATGCCTAGGCCTAACTGCATGAGGGTGGGTTAGAGTAGTTTCAAGATCTTGTCCAACTGAATTTTCAGTCTCCTCCTTCACCAAGTGGCCAGTTGAAAGTGTCTAGAGTGCTGCCCACTCCCAGCTGTGAGGCTGATGGAAGAGGATTCCAGACGGTTCCTCTTGGGTTCTGCAGAGCTTCCTTCTGGGCACCCGTTGGGACAGCTGGTCAGCCAACCTGAGCTGTTGGCATGGGGTATGGTGGATGAAATGAGCCCTTCAACTCCAGCTTCTTTGCCAGGGCCCTTCCCCGGGCCATGGTGAGGCAGCACAGACTACTTACCCGGAAGGCCCTCTCCATGGGCTCTGGGGCAGGCTGAGGGTGGGGAGCTGGATGGACGTAGCACGGGGGCGAAGGCGCTCCTCTGTTTGACAGCGGAGATCATGTTGACAGGCGAGAAGGAGAAGACGCTGGTGGTGGGGGCAGCAGCCGGGAGGGACATGGAGGAGGCAGCCGCCAGCGGGGGGCTAGAAGGCATGACTCCAGGGCGGGGCAGGGAGGGGCAGGTGCAGCGGGGAAAGTGGTGGGAGACACAACAGGGAGTCAGCACCAGAGTGAGCAGCAGGGTTGGAGCCCACACGGGCTGCTGAGCAGGCACTGGGCTCAGACCTCTCTGGACTGTAAGGTTCCTGGGGTGACCAGCACAGGGCAGGGTAAGGAAGTGGACTGGGAGCCTGTGGGGTCCTGGGGCAGCCCTTGCCTTCTAGGGAGTTCTGGATACCCTTTCTTAGAAATGGAGATGACAGGGCCCACTGGGTCAAAATAAAAGCAAAACCAGAACACCCAACAAAACCAAGCAGGAGGGAGAGCACCAGATGAACAGATGACTAGGTTAATATTCCTGCTCATTCGAGATGTTAAGAAACAATTGAGGGAGTGCTAGGGCTAGAGTCAAATTTCCGGGGTCACAACAGAGCTGGGGCAAGGAGTCAGGGACGAAATCTGGGATACATACAAGTTCCTGTTATAAAGCTTCTCTGCTCAGAATCACAGCTCACAAAGCATTCTAACTCCCTCAACAAGCAAGCTTTTTTTTTTTTTTTGAGACAGGGTTTCACTTTGTAGCTCAGGCTGGCACTGAGCTCACTATGTAGCCCAGGCAAGCCTCAAAGTTAGCAATCCTCCTGCCTCTGCCTCCCAAGTGCTGGGATTACAGGTTTGGGCCACCAACCCTGGCATTTGTGGTACGTGGTACTGATTGCTGGTGGGTGTGAGCCACCACACCTGGTATTGTTGTATGTGGTTACCAGGGATCAAACCAGGGACCTTGTGCTTGCTAGGCAGGCAATAGAACTGTTGAGCTAAATCTCTGGCCAAGCAAGCTCTTCTTTCTAAGACCTCCCACACTCTGTCCTCTAGTCCCCTTCTCTGGATACTTTCTTTCTGTTGAGTCTGGACCTTGGAGGCCTCCCTCTTATAGCTAGTCAATGTTAAAGAAAAGTGAGGGAGATATGTCCTTCATGCTTCCTGTTCTCCAGCTCTGTAGCCATCCACGGCTATGGGACATTCTCCTGGGAACAGTAAGAGAGCTCCCTGTGCAAGGGCTCTGCCTGTCCTTCCTGAGCTTCTGCTTCTGGGGGCTTCTGCTAGGAATTTCTGGATCCCATGTGTCTATTTCCTCATCTGAACCCAATTCCCAGCCTCTCTCTGCTAAAGAGCAATTAGTCTGTGGTTTGAGTGTTGCCCAAGGCAGTAGAGCCAGGCAGTGGGTGGGGCTTCCTGGAAGAATCCTGTATCTTTCTTTTTTTGAGACAGGGTCTATGTAGTTCAGGCTGGCCCTGAGCTCACTATGTAGCCTAGGCAAGCCTCAAACTCAGCAATCCTCCTGTCTCTGCCTCCTGAGTGCTGGGATTACAGGCGTAAGCCACCACGCCCAGCACTGTGGTATGCGGTATTGATTGTTGGTGGGAGTGAGCCCAGCACTGTATGTGGTTACCGGGGATCAAACTCAGGACCTTGCGCTTGCGAGGCAGGCACCAGAACCACTGGGCTAACCCTCTGGCCCAAGAATCCTGTATCTTGAGAAGGTTGCCCTTGGCATCAGAGCACCCCACCATGACTTTGATACAGGGATGCCTTCAACAGCTGTCCTCTTCCACACAGCTGCAGTCTCCTTTAAGACATTTCTCATGGCTAATGGGGCTCTGGAGCCCCAAGGAAAGCTTGAGTTCAGTGCCAAAAAATGGATCTTATCTCTCCAGGATCAGAGTGCTCAGAGCCACATTTTGTAGCTTAGAGAGACCTGGGAGTTATGGTTCATTCTAGCTTTGTTAATGCAGAAAAGGAAGAACCGTGCAGACAGTCCCAGATCCTCTGTCTGGGACAGTCCTGATGTTACTCCAGGAAGGTCCTGGAACTTCAAGGAGAATGACATTCCATGCAGCCATGCCATAAAGCATCTTGCACACAGAGAATGGATAGGGACCTGGGTAAAAACTGGTCAAGATAGTATTATGAGATGGGAACAGCCCCCAGACATGTTCAGGTATCCCCAGAGGATGCTGGAAGCAGGACTTAAGAGGCAATGGAACTTTTATCTTTCTGCTGAATGGGGAGACCACACAGGGTTGGCTTCTGTACCCTGGGGCCATTATAGTTACTACTGACTGTGTTGTGTACAGGTGGGAAAGGAGAAGAGTACCAGGGAAATCCAAGGTGTCCAGAATTTGAATCCAAACCAGAAGAATGCCAGGCTCGAACCCTTGGCCAGAAAAAGCAGCACCCAGGACACAGGCCCCCGCTGAGGATCACTAGGTAGGTGGCTAGACAGCTCTATTCTCAGCAATGGCAGACACAAGACAGAGGACAGGGAAGTGCAGGCAAAGCCACTAGCCGTTCTCTGGCTCAGTCTCCTGGGACTAGCAGGACAGCTTCTCTTATGGCTGACAGGCAGGGTTCTTGCAGGTTAGCAAGAGTACACTTATTTCTCAAACCTGGCACCTTGAACACAACAGGCACATTCTACATGTGTGCAGAGGAGCTACAAACTGGAAGGCAGTGTAAAATAGTGAAGCATCAAAGTAGTTGTGGATATCTCTTGTGCATCCACCCAGCTCTGAGCTGCCTCACTCCAAGAAGCCCAGAGTGAGGATGCTTAGCACTATCTTCGCAGTTGGGCCTGTGAAATCATACCATCTTCCTGAATGTTGTCTGGCTCTTTCTGCCCAGTGGGACATTCAGATCTGACAGTCTCTCTAGGCAGAGGATGGTACTGATTTACTAAAAAACTGAAGTTCAGAGGTATAGTAACTTGCTGAATGTTGGAAGGCTTCTGATTTCGACCCCCAAAATCTGAATCCAGCTCTCTGAATCCAACTCTCACCACACAGAATTTGCTCAGTCACTCTGCCTGAGGGTCCTGCGGGGGAGCCACATCCTACAGAGAACCAAGGACCCCTGGCTCAGACCACTGCGCGGCATGGAGTCGGCTGGAAGCCCACTCCTTAACTCCTGAGTTTCCCCAGGGCTCCAGCAGGGGGCGCTAACCTCCTCCCGAAACCCCAGTGTAAGGCTGAAGGGTGGCGCCTGGCCCACCAGGTTTCAGCCACATCCTCCAGTGTAGAGCGGGAAGCGCTATGTTCCACCCGGGTCGGCAAGCAGTTCCCTCCTTGGCCCTGGGACCCCCAGACTTCCCGAGCAGTGCAACAGGAGGGAGCGGTCAAGCGCAGCGAGTACGGCGCTTGCTCCGGGGCACAAGCTTGCTCTGGGGCAAGAGGCCGGAGTTCACCCTCCTAAAGCAAGCGCGGGAAGCCCACACCCAAGGCCCATTCTGCCTCACCCCTTCCCTCTGCTGGCGGGGACACTCACTGGCGAAGGGCGAGGTGGCGGTGGAACCGTTGAGGAAGCTAGGGGACCCAGGCACGCCAAGCCCGGCCACGCCCGGCGCATAGCTGCCAAGGCCGCTTCCTAGGCCGCTGCCGTAGCTGCTCTGCTGCGAGCCGGGGCTGGGCGCGAACCCTCGTGGGGATGAGCTGCTGCAGCTGCGCGCATAGCCTGCGAGAGAGGGCGGTCAGGAGGGCGGGTGGCGGGGCAGCGCCATCCCGGGCCTGCGGGGGCTGTGGCGGGACGCACCCGGCTCCGGGCCCTGCGTGGCGTCCCCGACGGCGATGGCGAGCGGGCTGCTGAAGGCGTTAATGCCCACGACGGCCGGATGCGCGTGGCTGGGGGCCAGGGGTCCGAGGGGCGCGGGCGCCCGGGGCGCGCTGTACAGGGCCTCGGCAACGTCGGCCGCGCGCTTCAGCAGGAGCTCCTGCGAAGACAAGAGCAGGGCACGGCCGGGGCAGCCACACGCCGGCGGGGGCAGCCCCAGGCCCGGCGGAGCGAGGCGAGCGGAGGCGCCATACCTGGTTACTGCTAGGCATTCCGTACAGGGCCTCGGCCAAGTCAGCTGCCCGCTTCAGCAGCACTTCCTGAGGGCAGGGGCGGAGACAGAGGACGGAGGGGCAGCCCCTAGGGTGGCTAGCGCCCCTCGCGAGGCCCCCCTCAGTCCTCACCCCGGGGCACCTGCTTCCCTGCCCCGCCCCTCCCAGTACCTTGGGAAGCCTCTCGGGGTCCCCGGGGTGTCTGGGAATGACCTTCTGTAGCCTCTGGAAGCCGTAGTCAATGGTGGGCTCATTGAGAGCTGGCGAGAGGGACAGTGTTTGGAGGTCGCCCCTCAGGGAGCAGGACACAGGGCTCAAACAGTACGCAAAGGACTAGTGTAGGAGCTCTGCCGAAGACACTGGCTCCCAGCCCAGCCCCAAGCCCGCAGCCCAGGCACACTGACAGCTAAGTTCAGGGAAGTTTCTTCATTTCCTTTTTGTTGTTCCTTCTTTCATTCATTCATTCATTCATTCATTCATTCATTCATTCATTCATTCATTCATTCATTCAGTATCTACTGAGCCAATATTATACAATCCTTTGTGCAGGGAGAAGGGTTGTATATTCCTAGGGACCAGACTTCCATGTCTGGGGCAGGACTTGGAGAGTTTTCTGTTTACATTTGGTCATAGTAGGAGGTTATAAAAAAGAAAAATAAAGAACTAATAATCTCCATGTATCATGGCACAGTCTCTGACGGGTGGGGGGCTTATATGCATCATGGGAAGGAAACTGGCCCACGCCTGGGGGTCTCAGGACTGCAGCATGCATCCTCCAGCCCTGCTCCCCATGCCTCTCCCACGGCCCACTCCCTTTTCTACTTCTTTGGGTAGCCTGGCACGACCCAACTCACCAATCTCTAAGTTCTACCCTCTCCATTTCCACCTCCACATTAATGAATTTCCTTTCATTTCCCTCTTTGAGGGTACAAAGAGTGAAAGGTTTACTGAGGGGTCTTTGCACTATCCATTCCTTCTCCCGCAAGCAGCTTCCTTCCTGGTGTCCACGTCCCCATCCATTGTCTCTCTAGTTTCAGCTCAGCCCAGGCCAGTCCACACTCACCAGCAGGGGATTTTGCAGCTGGGTAAACCTCAGATGCTGTGACCCCACCCACCCTGCAGCCTTCCCGTGTTAGACTGACCTTCCTAATCATAAATGGGGTAGGTGCCGGATAACCCCGTAAGCATTTTTACCAGCCCGAGTGCAAGAAGGTGGACAGGAAGAGGCAGGTGTCTTGAGAGGCGCCTACCGAGAGGATGGGAGTAAAGATTTCACCCACCACAGGCTAAATATGTCTTATGTCAGTCACGCTGGCATCGAGGGAGTTTGTATGTATGTGCATGCATGTGCACAAAGAATGAAGCCTAGGATTGTCTGGGGGAAACAACAGATCCAAGAGGATTTGGGGAGCAAGAAGCCCATTTGGAGCATCTTTGAAGTAAACACTCCCTTGGTGAGATCCTGAAACTCTGGAAATGTGTGAACTCTGACCCTGGTGAAAAGGCCCAGGGCAGAGAGAATGCTGGGAAAGGGTCTGAGGAGTCAAGGGGCAGGGAGGAAAACACAACGGGCCGGGGAGGAAGGACCAGCATCAGGAGCTGGCACAGACCACGCTTGTGTGAGTGCAGTGACGCCATCTGGGGGCGCAGGGCGTGGCCAACCACTGACTTCCATAAGCTGAGAACCAGGTTAGGGTTCAGTGAGTCCGGGGCTCCCTCTGCCCTGGGCCCCCCCTGCAGCCTGATTCCTTACCTGTGTAGACAAAGCGGCCGGGGGCTCCCTTGCAAAACTGCTTGGACTTGTAGGAGAGGGTCACCTCCACCACCCCGGGGATATGTCGTGGGGGTGTCTGCACACGGATGGCGTGGGGCGTGATGAGCTGTGAGGGGAGAAGGGAGGCCTGCAGGTCCCATCCCGTGGGGAGGGCCTAGTCCCAAGGCTGGAGGGAGATCGGCGGGGGTGGCTCACCTCGCTCCACACGAGCATGTTTCCAAACACGACCTGCAACCCGTCGAAGAAGTTGTCACCAATGACAATGACGGTGGCGCCTCCCGTGGTCCAGCCCTCCCCTGGGCTGATGGCCTTGATGCAGGGGGTGGCAGCTGGGAGACAGAAGAGGATCCAGGTCAGGGAACCCTGACAAGGTAGAGGCTGAGGGCTGGCCAGGGCTGGGGTGGGGAGTCTAACCTTCGGAGGGGTCCAGACGGCGGGCCCTACGGCCGTGCTTGGAATTGTTGTGCACGAACATGTTGTCTGACACAGCCAGCACGTGCCCGTCCACACTCACCGTCGTGGATACCACAACCTGTGGAAGGAACGAAGTCTAGCTGGGGCCTCGGGTCCCGGGAGGGGACTGCGGTAGGGAACTGGGAACTTGGGGGAGGTGGCTGAATGCTGAGATTCAGCAGCACTGGGTGGGAGTTGAGGCCTCAGTTTCATGGGAACAAACTGGTAGAACTGGGGCCAGCTGTGTCATGTGACACCTCAGATGAACTAATATCCCAGAAGCTAGAAAATTAAAAACCCTCTAAAAAACTGGCTCTTTGAGCCAGGTGTGCTGGCTCATGCCTGTAATCCCAGCATTTGGGAGGCAGAGGCAGGAGGATTGCTGAGTTTTAGGCTTGCCTGAGCTACATAATGAGCTCAGGGCTCTCACTACAAAGTGAGACCCTGTCTCAAAAACAAAAACAAAAACTGGCTCCTTGGGCAAGGAGTGGCCATTATTGGTGCCCACAAATGAACACCAGGCTGTATTCACAGGGCTTCAAGGCAGGAACACAGTCTTAGAAAAGGGGGGCAGCATCAGCTGGAGAACCCATTAGCAGAAGTCCCGCCCTGTTCTGGGGAGGAAATCGGGGCTGTCTTCTCCCACTACCCCTTGCACTGGGAGGGGTGAGCAGGCTGCGATGTGCTAAGGGCAGCTGCTCTCTGCTTCACACTATGCAAATTACCTGGGTCGTTAATCATGTAAAAATGTCACAATTAGCATCTTCTTAAGTGGGGCTCTAATGAAGCCTCCCTTGGCAGCCCGCATAAGTTGAGATAGAGCTACCCCACCCCCAGCAGGAATCAGGCCTTGGAGACACAGGGCTGGGCACGGATGTGCCCTGGCAGGGGCTCAGCCTGTGCCCCCCACCCCGCCCATCAGAGAAGGCTGGGTTTGAGAGGGAGCCTCTCCCAGAACCCACCTGGAAGCGGCGCATGTCTCGGGGATTCCCTGCATTCTTCAGGCAGTTCTGGTTGCATTTGAGGAAGAATTTGAGGAAGAACCTGAAACAGTATGGTTGGTGGGCTCAAGCGTCAGGGGGTTCTGGCGACAGACGAAAATCAACTGTTTCCTGCCACACCCCCTCTGGCCAGAGTGACTGCCCTGTGGGCTCACTCGAGGTACGTGTCCCATACTGCCATAATGAGGTGTGTACATACAAGATGCCCGACACACTGAGCAGACCCATCACCAGGACTACCGCACTGGAGCGTCTGGCATGCTCACCCTATATACGCCACACACAGTGCTCCTTTGTCCCCAAAGTACGTGGTGCACTCATACAGTGTATATTCATCATTAGGAGTATAGCTCATATATACTAAGCATATGTGCCTATTTATAAATTATACCCAACACGCTGTATACCTATCACACATGTAGTGTGTTTTTCACATGTAGCATGTATTCACACTCAGTGTAAACTCATCTCATATTGTCTATATCTGTTATTATATGAGACAGTCATACATACAGTGCATCAGTCACGCATCATACTTCTACTTCAGAGTAGACCCATCACCCATGCAATGTATACTGATCATAAACATATTTCTATAGATGTTGTATTGTTTATATAACTCACAAAATACAGCATTCACACAAGTTTATTCAGCGTGTACTCCACACAGTCTAAAACCATCTTACATATATGGTATAGTAACCATACATGAGTTTACATTTGGCATATGGTCTATGCCCATCCTACAGTCTATACAGTGATATGCTACTTTACATTGTGTATACCTAAAACACAGTCTTTACAGATACTGTTTAGTCATCCCATACAGCAGAACCCCCCGCAGATACCCTCCCATACATCCTACATCCATTACATACACAGCAAGACCTAACCACACAGAGCATTTACCCACCACATACACATGGTGTCTGCAGGTACAAATATGCAGTGACTATCTTCCTTTTCACATATAGCAATTGAAAGAAGTGCAGTATGTGCAGTAATAAGGCTTTCTTTTTTTTTTCCCCTGGTTGTTTTTGAGACAGGGTTTCACTTTGTAGTTCAGGCTGGTCCTGAGCTCACTATGTAGCCCAGGCAAGCCTGGAACTTAGCAATCTTCCTGCCTCTGCCTCCAGAGTGCTGGGACTACAGGCATGAGCCACCAACCCCGGCATTTGTGGTATGTGGTACTGATTGCTGGTGGGTGTGAGTCACCACACCTGGTATTGTTGTATGTGGTTACTGAGGATTGAACCAGGAACCTTGCGCTTGCTAGGCAGGTGATGGACCACTGAGCTATATCTCCAGCCCAAGGCTACTTTCTATACAAACACATGAATACTTGGTCCTCCTGTTTTTCAGGCAGTGGGTGGGGAGAGTGGGGTCTTGGCCTGTCACCCACCAGTAAGAGAGCCATGGGCTGTTGGAAGCAATCCTATTTGGAAAAATTAATTGGACAATTGGGACTATGACTGGGCTGAGCTTTCCTGCCTGAAGACTGGCTATGACATATGTGGACCTGAGGACTTGATTATCTTCACCTTTGGGAACAACAAAGACCCTAGGGGTCCTGTGTGCTGTGATGCTCCAGGGCAGAACTACACTGGGACCTTCATCTATGTAATTCCTCATTGTTCTAGGATGTAAGAACATACTGCCCTCTGAGTTACCTGTTACATTTGTTACCTGTTATGTTTGTTACTACTGCCTTCTGAGTGACCTATAACATTGCTTGCTCTGGATGTACTGAATAAAAGGTGTGGCAAGCTAAGTTTTTGCTGCCCAGAGTAGCATGGATCAGGCCCAAGCTCAGCTTCTTCTCTAAGTCTCATTTCTATTTATTATTTTGTCTTGTGCTATTAGACTCACAGACTAGAACTTAACTGCAAAGGTTCTAGTTACGTCCTTTCCCCCTTCCCTACAATGGGCAACAGTCTGGCTCTTGCACACTCACTAAACTCAGAATACTATCAGTGTCTGCTTTAGTGCCATGGGATTGTGAGCTTTGTGGGGCAACCTTTACAACTCTAGGGTGGTGGGCTAACCTCTGTGGTGGGTCTTGGAACAGCTTCCTCACCCACTGCGTGATCTCTATCACCTTCCTCATTTTTTTTTTTTTGCTTTTTGAGACAGGGTCTCGCTTTGTAGTTCAGGCTGGCCCTGAGCTCACTATGGTGCCCAGGCAAGCCGCCGCGAACTCAGCAATCCTCCTGTCTCTGCCTCCCGAGTGCTGGGATTACAGGCGTGAGCCACCACATCCGGCATTGTGGTATGCGGTGTTCATTGTTGGTGGGCGTGTCGCCACGCCCAGCATTCTATGTGGTCACCGGGGATCGAACTCAGGACCTTGCGCTTGCAAGGCAGGTGCCAGATCCACTGAGCTAACCCTCCGGCCCAGCTTCCTCATTTTATCCTCACTCACTTGGAAGGTATTTTACCATAATATGTACCAGAGTAAACAGTAGATGAGCCTCAACTACTGTAAATGGTAGTTACCTATGTACTATTTATATATCAAACATGACATCTATTTATTCACCTGAGTTGTCAATATAAAATTCATGTTCAAATAAAAATTCATTACAAGTTCTGAAAGTCTAGATCCTCCCCCCAAAGGGAAGAGTGGGCACTTTTCCTGGAACAGAAGTCTCCGCAGGGGCAGCCTGTCATGGGGAGCTGGTGGCAGACACTTTCTTGGAGATGCTCCCAGGGCTCTGCCTCTGTCTACAGCACCCATCAGATCTCCCTGCAATGAGCACCCCATGGAAACCCCTATTTATGTTTCCACAGATATATCACATCAACACAGCTTTTTGTCCATAGTGATCACCTCCAGAAAATAGCTTCAGTGTAGACAGTATACACACCTTCAGAGCATCCTTGGGTACAGAAACCCCACAGGTTTCCAGACAGTCCACATCCAAGGCAGACGCTCCATTCACCCCTACAGGTTACCCTGTAGTGCAGAGAGTTTATATCCCTCCAAACAGTAGTCGGCAGAGTATAGACACCACATATATATCACTATAGGTGACCAAAGGTACTCTAATATTAAAGTATATCTGCACAATCTATCTCATATATCTCATAATAATCACCTCTTATACCCCTTGAGATATTCCATGGTGCAGACATCCTACCACCACAGTATCACCATAAATCTGTAATACATCATTTAGATTTATATACTGATGTCCCCCAAAAGCCTCATGTGTCCATAGGAGGGTTTTTGAAGGGTGACTGTATTATGGGGGAGCTACAGCTTACTGAGGCAGGGCTTGGTCTGAAAAGAGGGGTCACTGGGCACGTGCTGGCATGACAGAGCTCCCTCTCTAGCTGTCTTTTTTGCTCTCTGCTTCCTGACTGCCTTAGATAGGCAGCTTTCCCCCCACTATATGCCTCTCCCATGTGGCTTCTTCTTTGGATCAGAACACACCTCTCATACTTTAAGGTGTGGGGATCAGGCTTGTGTCTCAAGGCACACTTATATACACAGAGCATACTATGTGACTAAGTACACACACAATGCAGGCCAATTCATTTAAATTCAGTATTCAACTTACTTCATCCTTTACCAGATGCTGGAAGGGGGGAAATACACGAGGCTGAGACACAATTCTGTCCTGAGGGGATTAATGCTGCTAACCCTTGGATGCCACTAGTACTGCTATGAGCACAGTGTGCCCCAAAAGATGGCATCCCCTTCCTTTACATCCACACCTGCCACCGTACCCAACGCTGCTCTTTTAGAATTGAGATGAATGGCTCTTGGCATAGAACTGGCTCTGTATGACCTAGAGTGAGTCCTCCTGCATCCACGGCCAGGAGAGAAGCCACTGAAGGCTGCCTGCCCTCCATCCCTGCCTCTGGGGCATCCTTCTCCCCAGCCCCTCAAGGCTGCAATCTCCTCTAGTGTCCAGACCCTTGCTTAGCAAGTCTCCCATGTTTATCTTTTTTTAGTACAGGTTGTTTTTCCTCTGATCTCAACCAGTTCTCATGTCTTGTCTGACCAGCCTTTTCTGGCCATTCTAAGCTTCAGAGGCCATCCCATCCTGAGAGTTCTGGGACTCTTCGAGGACCTCATCCCTGTGGGCACTGCTTGGCATGACTGCAGAAAGATGAGTAAGAAGCAGCCAGCACAGGGCCTGGGCCCACCAAGGAGTGCTGAAAATCAGTTCTGTTCCTTCCCCTCTGGGACCCCAGCACAGCAGCACGCAGGCAAAGGCACTGACGAACCTGCCGCACTCACACCCGCCACTGGCTGGGGGTCCGCATGGCTGCTCACATTGCTGAGCCAATGCAGATCCCCTCCAGACAGCCTGGTGATACTGCCACCTGCCAGACAGAGAGATGCAAAGAAAACTATCCACAACTCGGAGATCAGGCAGAAAGACCACTGTGTGTCTTTTCAGAGTTCTCTGGAAGAGTGGTTTAGAAAGCATGAGGCTAAGAGCAGCAACAGCAGCATAATCTGGGAATGTGCCACGAATGCAGATGCTCAGGCCAACTTTAAACCTGCTGAATCCAAACTGCTGAGATGTGCCCCATGCACCCCTGTTCTCATAATTCCTCCAGGTGATTCTCATGCTGCTTTATCCTGAAATCCCTGCTCCAGAGCTGGGCTGTCCCCTCCCTCATCCACTAGCTCCACATAGCACTGAACCCTTGAAATGTGGCTAAACCAATTTCAAATGTGCTATAAACATGAAATGCACATTGGATTTTCAAAGATTTAGTTAGAAAAAAGTATATAAGATGACTCATTAATAACTTTTTGTAATGATTACACATTGAAACTGTATTTTAGATAGATTGGGTTAAAGAAAGCCTATTATCACAACAAATCTTTCTTTTTATATTTTAAAATGACAATTAGAAAATTTAATCTTCCATGTATGGCTTGTATTATTATATTTATATTAGACAACAGTACTGTAGAGTGCCATACAAAAAAACTACCAGTGACTGGTTCTCAAGGGCAGTGGTGATGAACCTATGTGTTTTATTTGTCTTTCTTTTAAGGCAGAAGATGTTAATGTATGAGTTGTTTTTTCTAAACTAAACTTCAGTATTCAGGTTTAATTGCAGTGTTGCACTCTTGTGATAAATAAGTGGGTTTTGGGTTTCAGTCTGGGCCTTTGTCTCTAAAAGGTTCACTATCACAGCTCTTGGGGCTAATGTGCAGAAAACTGCTAAGATACAAATGATATTTGTTAGAAAAATTAAATAATTGATGTTCAGTAGAGAAACATCATGTGGAAAGCATGACACTCACATAAACTGTTAATACTCACATAAATATGAAGAGGAGTAGAGATTACAGCTATCATGGTCCTATGGACATTACCTAGTTTCATATGTAACTTGGGAGTCTTGTTTTCATCTTTTGGACGGGTTCTCATAGTGTAGCCCAGGTTGGCCTTAGACTCATGATCCTCCTGCCTCAGCCTCCCAAGTGCTAGGATTACAATCATAAACCATCATACCTGGCTCTAATTTGGCAGTCTTAGTCCAGCATTTTAATATACTCTCTTATGTCTCCTTTTCACTTTCCCTCTCTCTACTCCTCTTTATATTTATATGTAAATTTCTCAGCCTGCTATGAACCAGCTTTGCCGTTTTACTGGTTCCCTTATCATTTAAATTACAGATGGGCCAGAGATTTAGCTCAGTGGTTCTGGTTCTGGTGCCTGCCTAGCAAGCACAAGGTCCCTGGTTCGATCTCTGGTAACCACATACAACAATACCAGGTATGGTGACTCTGGCCCACCAGCAATCAGTACCACGTACCACAGATGCCAGGCATGGTGGCTCATGCCCATGATCCCAGCATTCGGGAGGCAAAGGCAGAAGAATTGCTGAGTTCGAGGCTTGCGTAGGCTACATAGTGAGCTCAAGGCCAGTCTGAAGTACAAAGAGAGACCCTGTCTCAAAAAAAAAAAAAAAAAGTTACAGAAAACCACAACACATGTTCTGTAACGATTTATTTGAGCATGATGGTTTCCACATTTGAAGAGTGTGGTTTGGGAAAAGTGACTGATCTCCAAAAGCCCCTGCCTTCCAACATTGGGCCTAGAGTTCGAGGATGTCCTGTCAGGTTTAGGAGGACCAAGAAACTTCTCTCCTGTCCTACAGTGTCCTGTCCCTAGAACGCCTTCCTTCAGGTTTGCGGGTCAAGGCCCGCTCTGTCCGCTTTCTCCACCCCTGGGAGGGTTCCCCATAGGCTCACCCATGAGGGGACACTTTATTCCACCTGGGCAGCTGGTGAAGGGTGATGTGAAGTGAAGCGTGAGGAAGGAAAGGTAGCAAGTCCTGTAATCCACATCAGCACAGAGGTCAGATGTGGATACCAGGCGAGCTTATGGGAAAGGGAGCTGGAGAGGGACAAGTGCACATGTAGACATGGAGCCTGAGTGACCGTGCTCCTCTTGAAGGAAGAGCCTTGGGCCGGGCTGGGATGAGTGAGGGTGAGGTTCAGGGACACCAGTAGGTGAATACGCACATTTTGTTGAGGAGCTGTGAATCTCTGCTATCACCAAGGAAGTGCTCTTCACCCTCAGAGCTTGATGAGCTGGGGAGAGGGGTCGCCCTCTGAGCAGTTGTTCCCACCCTGGCACAGTAGGGCTCGAATGGAGCCTAGAGAGGGCCCTTTCCCTGGCTAGGTGGGCCACGGGCCAGGGGAAGGAAGGCAACCTTGGTTAACTAAGTGCCCCCAGAGTCAGCATTACAGGACTGTGTCCAGTGATGCCTGTGAGGATCTTAGGGGGAATGTATCTTCATCCCTTCGTCCTTACTGAAAGGGTGGTGAGAGAAAGGCCAAGTCCTAGGAGCTGCCATCAGAACCACCAGAAGATTTACCATAAATACAAACATGAATTATAAATGAATATGTAAAAAAAAAAAAAATCCCAAAGTGACCCAGGTCTGTGCATCAGGCACATCACGAATACCTGGAACTCTGCTGAATTCATTGCTTGGCATCACCTTGATTAACCCTCTCTGATCCCTAAAGTGATGTAGGTCTACAGTTGCGCCCGTTTTACAGATGACAAAACCAAAGTGAAGAAAGAATAATTTACCCAGTATGGTAAAGCCAAAGTCCTTATGAACTTCCAGTGCAGACAAGGGTCATGGAAAAGTCTTTGGAAGTGGACTCTGAGTTCAGCTGCCCAGCCAGCAGGCTAATATTGTGGACTGCACAGAATGTCCTGCTTCAAAAGCAGCCCTGAGGACTGGGGATTTAGTTCAGCAATACCAGGGATTTAGCTCAGTGGTTCTGGCATCTGCCTGGCCAGCACAAGGTCCTGAGTTCGATGCCTGGTAACCACACACAATGCTGGGAATGGTGGCACACACCTATAATCCCAGCACTTGGGAGGCAGAGGCAGGAGGATTGCTGGAGGTTTGGGGCTGGCCTGGGCTACATATGAGTCTGAGGCCAGCCTGAACTACAAAGCGAGACCCTATATCAAAAAAAAAAAAAAAAAAAGCAGTCCTGAGAGGCATCCTGTACAGGGCTCAGCAGGATTATTTTATGGAGTTCCTTGAGGTTATACATTTACTTGTAGTTTTAGGACTTCAAATGATGGGATGCTACTCTGCGATGGAGATTTTCAGAATTAAAGAACAGATGAGCCAGGAGTTGATAGTTATTAAAGCTCACTGAAGGTATATGGGGTTCATTATTTTATTCTGCCTTGAATATGTTCAACATTCTCCAGACTAAAAAGTATAATAAAGCCACAATGACTCATGTGTAATCGGAGCACACTGGGAGGCAGAAGCAAGTGGATTGAAAGTTTGAGCTCAGCCTAGGCAACTTAGTGAGATCTTACCTTAAAATATATGAGAAAGAAAAAGACAAGAGAAAGAGAAAAGGAAACCTAGCTCAGTGGGAAGGCCTTTCAATCCTCAGCACCACCAAAAAACTATACTTGATCTTAGCCAAAAGGCTGAGAAGCGATCCCACCACCAAAAAACCAAACCAAACAAAAAGCCCCCACAAAAACCAGATGAAGTGCTGTGAACAGTGGTCATCTAGCTACTAATAAAGCATTTAAAGGGTAGTAATTACGCATTGTGACACATCATGCTTATGATTTAAATAAAAGGTAAGAGTTACTCACCTGCATACCTACCTTTCTACATCTTGAACTTAGTCTAGCCTTCCTAATCATCTTTATAAATGCTTTTTATTCCTTTCAGTGAAAATAGCTCAAGATGAAATGAAAATGAGCCTTCCTTGTCAATGGATTGGTCCCTACCAAAGAAACAAATGCTGGGTTGAGTATGACTCAAGTGTAAACATTGGACTTATACACAGATTCTCAGGGGTGATGCTATTGCACCAGGAAAGTGTCTAACTACAGTACTTTATGCATAAGAGAAACTCAAAATGATAAGGAAAAGGTAAAGGTGACTGATATGAGTCCACTACTGAACTCAGGGTTCACAGTGGGTGTAGAGCAGAGTGGGATGGAGCTACCTGTTGGAAGGTGATACCCATGGATTGTACAGTGGGTTGGTGCCTTCCTCATTCCAGCATCCCCCAGCTGCTTTGGTCGTTGGTTGTTAAGGGGATTACAGTTATTCTACTACCCAAGAATTGCCATTACTGCGGAGCATATCCTTCCTGCCAGCTGCCCACAGCCAAAGGCAGAATGATGTCACAAAGGACCAGTTCTTGGGGCCAATCATATCTGGACCACCCCAGGGAACTAGCAAGCTAGACCTCCTTAGTAAGCTCCCTCTCTTGCCCTACCCAGCCTCCACTCCTTCTGTCCAAGAGTTCTCCTTCCAATAACCACTTTCATAAGAATCCCCATCCCAGGCTCTGCTTCTAGGAATCCCATCCTAAGAAACCAGGTCACACAGCTAAGAGTTTTCATTGACTTTTTTCCCCTGACTCCCAGTGAGACACTTAAGGCTGAAATTACATTCCTGCTTCCAAAGAGAAAGCTATTAGTAACTGAAAAAGCTGGCTTGAGATCTCAAGTGGATTTTCACTGACTGGACTGTCAGCAGTAAGGAAGGACTAGCTTTCAATTGCTGTCCCACAGAATCACAGTCACTAGCCACATGCAACTGTTAAGCACTTGAACTGTGGCTAGTGTGACCACGTAACTACATTTTAAATCTTATTTCACTTTCATTATATACATTTAAATAGTCACTTGTGCCTCATCGCTGTCATACTAAGGAGGGAATTAAATGAATGGATATACAAACTGGGATAGGTGCTCAAAGCAACAGTCTATCCTGTGAAAGCCTCGGAAGAAACAGAAAGGCTCCTGGGACAGAAGTGCTCCCCAGTGTTTTCTTGTCTGCTGAAGGATATAGACAACAGGCCGTTCATTCCCTTGTTCTTTCTATATACCCATTTTAAAAGGTAGACTAAATGGCTCTTCCGTGTCAGGCACCAGTGATCTAGAAGTAAACAAGGTCTGCCTGGCGGGGATGGGTCACAGGCTGGAGGAAGGAAAGCAAGGCCAAAGAATTTAACCCAATAGGAAAGACAAAAACTCAAAGTAAGACCAGAAAGACACAGTGGCCAGGTAGCAGGTAACTTGCCGAGTGTCACGTGTGGCAGTTAACTGTTTTACCTGGGAAAGGAGCAGGGGGCTCTTGTGGCTTTGGGTCTTAGGGAAGTAGGAGGCAAAGGAAACAGGAGCTCTGCTGAAAGGGAGTGGCCCGAACAGCACACTTGTCCATTGGTGCCTGACAAGATTTTTGGAAAGTAACAGTAGGCCAGGGCCCAGGGGATTGGTTCCAAACTGGGTGGGAGTTGGGCCCTGTGGGTGATGTTAACTCTGTATGATGTGCATTACTGACGGTGTTACTTGGAAGAGTCATTTGCTTCTAGGGAAAAATAGGTACCAGCAGGCCTAGGCTAGAGAAAGGAAAGGAGTTGCTGAGTAGTTCAGGTTCCTGTGGAATGGCCTGAGGTGCATCCTGGTCTTGGTCTGAGGTAGCAGTCGAGACACAATGTCCCCCCAGCCAATGCCACCTGGCAGTCCTGGACCAGGGCTCCTCACCAAGATCCTCAGCCAGGGTAGAGGTGGCTGCAGTGCAGATGGGCTGGGGACTATAAATAGCCAGGGCGCATACATTAGCATGCCAATGCACCCGCACCCCATCCTCTATGCTAATGGCCCACCATGCGCCTGAACACCTTCTGTTCCCCTGCATGCATTTGCATGCACAATTAGCATAATCTTGTATAATTAATGAACAGCGTCAATTTTAGCTCCGAAGTAATTTGATTAACATGTTGATAGGGCACTTACCAGGCTCTCCAAACCTCGGGGCTGGGCATGGGGTCTGAGGAGAAGGGGAGGAGAGACTGCTCAGGGCCCCCCAGCTGCCCATGAAGAGAGGTGGTGACTCCACTTTCCTCAAAGGGGGCCTGAGGGGAGGAGAGGAAAGGTGGAGATGCTGCTAATGGGAAGCCTGGGGGCATCCCATGCGGAATGGGTGACAGTGGGTGACCTGAGCTGTTTGTGTTGGTACGGTATGGACACAGGTATAGACATATGTCCCTTGAATGTCCCCTCAAGCCTGGGGATTCTACTGTGAATGTAAGATGTTGGACTCCATGGAGAAAGGAAGAGAAAAGACAGAGCAAAAAGGTAGGGAGGATGGGGTTAGGGGTGGACAGGCAGAAGATGCCGAAAAGGGAAGGTGAACTTGTGGGTAATGAACTTGTGAGAACATGAAACAGAGGAAAGACTGAAGGAAAGAAGTTGTATGGTCCTCTGGACTTGGACGGTGTTAAGCTGGGCTCCGAGGCCAGAGAACTTGTCACCTTCTACTTATAAATTATGGGAGAGGTAGCCAGGGTATGGTGGCAAGACCTGGCATCTTCTGCCATGCACCAAGTGACCAAGAGAAGAGAGAAGAGCCAGAAGGTTGAGTGTGGCCTCTCCTATTCCAAGGAAGATCCGTTCCCCTCTGGGACATCCTAGGGCTCCTAGTCAGGGCTCAAACTCTTCTCTCATCTCTGACTGTGGTTAGGAAGTTCTTCCTTGACTCTGATGTAAGTTTTTGCTGCTAAGGCTGGATGCACTGGCCCTCCAAGAACACTTGTAGCAGGAGAGTGGGAGGAACGTAAGATAAGATATTGTGGTAGATACTACCCTTGGCATGGGGACCACACAAGTATATCTTATTTAACTTTACACATCTCTCCTGTACATCATTACATTGTAGCTTCCCAAGATTCCCTATCACAAGTTCTCAGTCAGCTTCATCTTACAAATTAGGAAATTGAAGCTGAGTGAAGAGGGACCTTGCTCCAAGTCACATGGTCAGATGTCCCAGGTTGGCTTGAGCTCTCAACTTTGAACTTTAAGAGAATTTGTCACTCAAATGTTGGACAGATCATTAGCTAAGGTACTCCTATGATTCCCAGGCTTCCTCATGCCTGTCCTCCCTTTTCTTCTCCAGTTTCCTCTGGAGGCAAAGCCTGCTGCTCTACTCCTGGCTTAGCATAGGGGTCACTCAGTGAGTGTGGTTTCACTGTCCAGCAGTCTTCCCATAAGACCTTGCACTAAGAGATTTTCTGTCATTATGACTAGCATCTTCACTATGTGACCCCCTAGACAGGTGGGTGAATATTTCTCAAACACCTGTTGCTTCTCCCTTCCTCAAATGTTCTGAGCTCTGGAAAGAGTTGGACAGGTTAAGCAAGTGTAGGATATTCAAATGGCAGGGGAAAAATCTTTTTCCCAAATCAGCACTGATGCAGCAGGGAAGTTCTGGGACCTCAAGGGTATTGCCTACATGGGTCCTGGATAGAAGCCTATGCTAGCAGCACAAGTGTAGAAGTGGAGGCTTTGCTGGAAGGGATAGAAGGGGGAGGAGACTACTGTGTGTTTGTTTTGTGGCTGTGGGAGAATAGACTATTGCTGATTCTTTCGCCATACCTCTCCCCATCAAATTGTGTTAGGCTGTGTTTGAAGTGTGGATTGGATTCTGAGTTTACTTCTAACAGGGTAAGCTAGAGCTGACCTCTGCCAGATGGTTTGATCTGACCTGTTTCAGCAGTACCACTAGCGACACTCACTGTGCAACAGGCATAACCATATGCCAGGGAGTATCTATAGCCCACGGCTCCTGCCTCTGAGAAGGGAAGCACTGAGCCTCCCTTAAGGGGGTCTTCCAACTCCACCCTCACCCTA
Source organism: Thryonomys swinderianus (assembly GCA_004025085.1). Lineage (NCBI taxonomy): Eukaryota > Metazoa > Chordata > Mammalia > Rodentia > Thryonomyidae > Thryonomys > Thryonomys swinderianus. The sequence goes on along the minus strand of PVIC010017156.1, from coordinate 6,250 downwards.
GGGTCATCCTGGCCAATATTTAAAGTCTTAGAGCTATGATGTCCAATAAGGTAGTGATATGTGGTTATTTAAATCTAATTTAATTACAATTAAGTACAATTAAAAACTCAGTTGTTCAGTCACAGCAGCTACATTTTAAGTGGTTATCATACTGATCATTATTGCAATATGCGCAATCTCAAGAGACCTATCTTCAAGTTTACTGAGCATTTTTCTTTTCCTTTTTTTTTTTTTGAGAAAGTTCAGACTGGCTCTGAGCTCACTGTGTAGCACAGGCAAGCCTCGAACTCAGCAATCTTCCTGCCTCTGCCTCCCGAGTACTGGAATTACATGCGTGAGCCACTATGCCTGGCACTGTGGTATGGTGGTACCAGGGATCGAACTTGGGACCTTGCGCTTGCTAGGCAGATGCTAGAACCACTGAACTAAATCCCTGGCCCCACTGACTTTTTTTTATAATTATGAAACGTTTACATAATTATGTTTTGTCTCCTCAACTTCTTCATAAGCTCTCAGAGATCAGGAATATTTGTTTAACCTTTCATTTTTTTCAAACATTTGTCATACTGTCTGCCCCACAGCTGTTCTAACTTACTTGTGATGGAACTGAAGGATCAAAAATTACTGTGACAGGATGAACATTGCACTAAAGTCCCCAATCACAGGAAACGATGTAAAATCCAGCCCTTGGGTAAAAATGTCAGCAACAAAGCTGGGATTTCTACAACTGCAGAGTAAAACATTCTTAAGTTCTGTCCCTTCATAAGGCAACAGAATACCGGCAAAAATGGCCCAAATCAACTTTTCAGAACTCTGAAAACTTACAGATGTTTACAGTAACCCAAGGTGCATTTATTTAAGAAAAATGGAATCTTACACGATCAGAAAGCTTGATGGTGTTCAACTCACTCTTTCCACCCTCCTCTTCCTAGCCTTGATGAAAACTGTCAACCACGTAACCATGGTAGTTGTAAAAACTAGCAGCCAGAAACCAGTGGAAAGAGCAGAGTGGGTTTGGAGCTTTCAACAAGCTGTATTCCCAGTCAACAGTCAATATTTGACCTACCCCCAGCTCTCTGACAGCTCTACCCACAGCTCTTGTTATCTGACCTGACTCAACTTGTTAACTGGGAAAAGGACTGTCCTTGGGCTAAAAACAACCAGTGGCAGTTATTTAAACACTGTGACCACGAGAGGCAGGTTGCAAATGATTCTAGTTGGGGCAAATGAATCTGACCAAAAAAAAATTTTTTTTGTTTCCTTTTTGAGACAGGGTCTCGCTTTGTAGTTCAGGCTGGCTCTGTGAGTCCAGGCAAGCCTCGAACTCAGCAATCCTCCTGCCTCTACCTTCCGAATGCTGGGATTACAGGTGTGAGCCACCACGCCTGGCTGACCAAAAATTTTTAAAGAAAAAATGGGAGAAGTGCTGACATGGAGATCTAGAAAGCCACACTCATGTGTAGGGAAGAGCGTATGCCCAGGGAAACACTGGAAAAGCTCTACTCTCATTCCAACTTTTTGCCCAAGCAAGGAGTAAAATTCAAGGCAGAGCCGCAAGTGGCTGGACCACTGCAGGCATCCCCCAGAACACACAGAACTCTGCAGCAAAGCACTGAAGACCTGCTGGTTCAGGTATTTAAGGAAATGCCTCCTCAGTGATGAGCTGACTGCTAAGCTAATAGTAGAAACGTCAACAACTATACAAGATGTAATATAAGAAATTTTATAGAATCAGTCCAGGAAAGTCACTGAAGAAGTAAACAGTAAGAGTAACATGAACATTGGTGTATCTGATTTCCAGAGGTGCTATATCATATTATTAAAATGCCAGATTTTTTTTTTTTTTTTTTTTTTGAGACAGGGTCTCACTTTGTAGTTCAGGCTGGCCCTGAGCTCACTATGTAGCCCAGGCAAGCCGCCGCGAACTCAGCAATCCTCTTGTCTCTGCCTCCCGAGTGCTGGGATGACAGGCGTGAGCCACCACGCCCGGCATTGTGGTATGCGGCTGCGTTGATTGCTGGTGGGTGTGAGTCTCCACGCCCAGCATTGTATGTGGTTTCCGGGGATCGAACTCAGGACCTTGCACTTGCGAGACAGGCGCCAGAACCATTGAGCTAACCCTCCGGCCCAAAATGCCAGATTTTTATATAAATAATTATGATGCATACAAAGTAAAAGGAAATTAAGGCCCATACATGAGAAATACAGTAGTCTGTAGAAATTATCCCTGAGGAAGTAGATGTTAGATTTTTTTTTTTTGAGCCAGGGTCTCACTTTGTAGTTCAGGCTGGCCCTGAGCTCACTATGCAGCCCAGGCAAGTCTCGAACTCAGCAATTCTCCTGCCTCTGCCTCCTGAGTGCTGGGATTACAGGCGTGGGCCACCACACCTGGCTCAGTCCTTTATTTTCAATAACTTTATACCTTTGAATCTAAACTGTGTCTCACATATCATGTAGTTGAAACAGTCTGTCTTTTAAAAAATCTCTTCTGTCAACTTCTGTCTTTTATTTGGAACATTTCATTCATTTAAATATAATACTGCTTATATATAAGAAGGTTCATAGCAACATTATTTACAATAGTCAAAAAGTAGAAATAACTCAGGTGTCAATTAATAAACCAATAAGTAAAACGTGGTATATCTTAAAAAGGAAAAGTATCTGGTAACAAAATATATTATAAAATGTACAGTATTATATTATGAACCTTGAAAATATTATGTTCAGTAAAGGAAATCAGTCACAAAAGACTAAGTGCTGTATAATTCCACTTATATGAAACGATCAGGATTAACAAATCCATAGAAATAGAAAGCGGATTAGTTTCTGAGAGATAGAGGGCAGAGGGGGAAAACAGAGTGATTGCCACTGGGGATGAGTTTCTTTTGGTATGAGGAAAATATCCTAAAGTTAGATGGCACTGATGGTTGCACCCTTAAAACTATCTAATTGTACACTTAAAAAAGTGAATACTGTATTTTGGAATGATTATCTCTCAAAAACCTATTGAAAAAAATTCATTTCATTCTGATGAGGTGGCACACATCCATGGTCCCACCTACTTAGGAGGCTGAGGTAGGACTGAGCCTAGCAGTTTGAGATCAGCCTAGTGAAACCCTGTAACAACACGTTGTTACAACACAGTGAAACCCTGTAAAAAAAAAAATTGCAAAGTGCAAGACATATTACTAGGCTGAAATTAGCATGAAAATGAAATGCAATTCTGTTATAAAGATATGTACAAGAAAGATGAGGTACTCCTGGTTTTGCTACCATTTACAATCCCAGAAACACAAGGACCTTCAAGTCATGGGTAGACGGAGGCCTGGTTCTGTGTAACTAGCTCCGTGTTCTAAAGAGACACAATAGATGACAAGGGCTTGTTCCAGGAGAGAGGTAATGAACACAAGAAAATTTGGCTTTTTCTAAGAACAAAGACAGCAAGAATGGCCAGAGAGAATGTTTACTGTCCTATTATTCAACTGCCTTTCTTTCTTTTAATGACAGAACTCTGAGTTTTATGTGGGTTCATTCAGGGAGGCCAACTAAAAGTCTACATTTCTCAGCCTCCCTTGCAGCAAATTATGACCACAAGACTCAGTTTCAGCCAACAGCATGAATAGAAGTGAGATGTGACCCTCCTCAGTTTAGATCCGTCAGTAGGACAGTTTGGTTCTGAGTGACTTCATGGAGAAGAACCACTTCCAGAATGACTACTTCTGGACTGATTTACCAGGGGTTGAACTTGGGACCTTGTGCTTATAAGGCAGGCTTGGTGCCACTGAGCTAAAACCCCAACCCTATAGTAGATTATCTTTTTTTTTTTTTTTGAGACAGGGTCTCACTTGTAGTTCAGGCTAGCTCTGAGCTCACTATGTAGCCCAGGCAAGCCTCGAACTCAGCAATCCTCCTGTCTCTGCCTCCCGAGTGCTGGGATTACAGGCGTGAGCCACCACGCCCGGCTTATAGTAGACTGCCCTTGAGATCTGATTGGTGGAACATACTTCTGCAACCATCTGAGTAGATCGTGGAGGTGTGGTCCCAGGTCTTTGTCTGGCACTTGCTCAACTCCCAGCTGCTACGAACTAAGGAGCTTCGCTCTGCTACCCCTCCCACCATGATGGTTTTGCTGTGGAGCCAGCCAACCATGGACTGAATCTCCTGAGCTATGAGCCAAATTACTTTTTTTTTCCTTTGAGTTGTGGATATCAGGTACTGTGTCCCAGTGATAGCAAAGCTAATACACAATGCCACTGAGTATTACACAATGATAGGAGACTGATAGGAGGTAGAGGAAATGGACCCTACAACTGAAGCCCTGATGGATGGGATGGTATACAAGGAGTGTGATGGGGGAAGAAAGAGAAAGCTTTCTCTATCACAGCTGTCACCCACCTACCAGGAATCTGTCTTGTTTCCACACAAGGTGAACAGGCTAGCTCTGGCATGCTTGTAGGGAACAGTGCTTCATATTTCTGCTTGGAGTTTCACTGGCAGCCTAGGGACAGCACAGACCATAGAGCTTGTCTCAGGTAACTTACTGGCTTGAGGATTATTTGCATAGAGGATGTCATTGTACCTTGCCCAAACTTCTTCACTGAGTGTAGGAATGTATACCCCTGAGCATGGTATGTCCAGGACCCAAAACCTGTGAATGTGACCTCATCTAAAAAAAAAGGTCTTGGTAGGTGCTGTAAGTTCAGAATCCTGAGAAAAAAATTCATCCTCAATTATCTCAGTAGGCCCTGAGTTCAATATAAGCATCTTAGGAGAACAAATCAGAGAAGAGGGGAGGAGGCACTACAGAAGCCAAGGCAGAAGCTGGAATGAAGAGTTCACAAAGGATGCTGGCACACAGTGGGAAGAGAGGGGCAAAGGGAAGAGTCTCCGCTAAAGCACCCAGATGAAACATGTCAACACCTTGATTTTATTCTTCTGGCCTCCAGAACTCTGAGAGAACAGATTTCTCTTTTCAGCCACCAAATCTGTGGCAATTGGTACAGAAACCCAGGAAACCAAACCACTATGCAGTGTGTTCATCAGCAGCTGCAGGCTGCCCTCAGCAGGTAAGGACTACGTCACCTGGAAACTCTTGGTGGGAAACCCCCCACCCCATGCTCCTGCTGGCTTGCCTCTTCTTTTTTTTTTTTTTTTTTGAGACAGGGTCTCACTTTGTAGTTCAGGCTGGCCCTGAGCTCACTATGGAGCCCAGGCAAGCTGCCGCGAACTCAGCAATCCTCCTGTCTTTGCCTCCCGAGTGCTGGGATTACAGGCATGAGCAAACATGTCTGGCATTGTGGTATGCAGTGTTGATTGTTGGTGGGTGTGAGTCTCAACGCCCAGCATTATATGTGGTTACTGGGGATCGAATTCAGGACCTTGTGCTTGCGAGGCAGGCGCCAGAACCACTGAGCTAACCCTCCAGCCCCTGGCTTGCCTATTCTAAAGACTTGATCTCACAGGGGTACAAAGGCTACTCCCTTGCCACAGCGAAGATCGACCCTGGAGTTTCTGCAGGGCTCAGCCTGTGGCTAGTTCTTCAACCCAAACCCTTGTTTACACCCCCTACCTCAGCCCACCTCCCTTACCTGCCTTCTGAAGAGATTTCCTCAAGAATCCTCTAGGGAGATTGCTGACTTAGGAAGAGTGAAACCACTGTGTAAATGTAATTTGTGCAACAAGATATGTAATGGATTCCTTTTGCCTCGGTTTCAGCTTAGACTTCAAAGTTAGGTAGATAAGGCACCTGCTAGAGGACCTGTCCCACCTGGTAACAGACTGGGAAATGAATGTCTGACCTTGAGCTCTCATCTGTCTTCCCAGTGAGAGGCAGGAACTGTACAGGATGGAGCTCTCCAGCTGTTGCTGTTCCCACCTCAGTGCCGACGATGCAGGGGTGCCTCTATCCCATTTCAACTAGGGGGAATCCTTCAAAAGAACTTCTTGGAGAAGGTGATAGTAATCCCCCAGCATGTGAAGAGCAGGAAATTGATACTGATCATATCTGTTAAGTTTAACATCATGAGGCCAAGGAATGCTGAGCTCACCCGAGGCAGCTGAGGAGGGCCGGTGCTAGAGTGGCTTAGGAACCAGTGCTCCTGCAGAAGTGATCAGGGAAGGAGCATGCCTACTCTCTTCTGCCAGATCTGGGCTCTCTGCGGATGGCTGGCTGTGAACTGTCACAAAAATGTACTCAAGGGGGCTGGAGATTTAGCTCAGTGGTTCTGGCACCTGCCTCGCAAGTGCAAGG
>PVIC010017155.1:12500-33033 GCA_004025085.1 Thryonomys swinderianus | reverse complement strand
CAGCAGGCTTATTGTTTCTGTTTTAATGTTTAAGTCTCGTATCCACTGTGAGTTTAGTTTTGTGCATGGTGAAAGAGATAGGTCTAGCTTTAGCTTTTGGCAGGCTAGAGCCCAGTTTTTCCAGCAACATTTGTTAAAGAGGCTGTCTTTCTTCCATTGGGGATGTTTGGCTCCTTTGTCAAAGATAAGGTGGCTTAGTCATGAAGGAATTCTTTAAAAGAAAGACTATGTCAACCAGAACCAACTATGGATTTAAGACACACATACTTGATGATAATTCTCCGTCAATCAGAAAATCATTGGTGTCCTAAAATCAGCTTCCATGGATTAATGCTGAACAATTTTGACAATGGCTTATTTAAAAAATATAAAGTCTTGCACATTCAAATAACATTTCTTTTGGTTTTTTTTTTTCTTTTGTGGTACCAGGGATCAAACTTGGGCCCTTATGTTTGGCAAGTAGGCACAGTACCACTTGAGCTAAATCTCTGGCCTTCACATGACATTTTAATTAAACTATCAAGAAAAATAAAAGCTAAGTAGAACAGTACTGGACAAACTGTTCATGCTGTACTAAATTACAGCAGACTTTTTATTATTAATCAACTGTCATTTTAAATAATTATCATAAAGGAACTTCATGAGGAATGATATACTGTATAACCAAAGTACATGTTGGTCATACAGGAGTATTTGCTTATAGATAGTAGACAGGAAAAGTCAATTTATATGAGCACCAAAACTATGAGCTTTACACCAGCAGTTTATAGATGAAAGAAATGAAAAACAACATATTTATAAAATGCCATGATATCACAGAAATGAAAAAAATCAGAGGAATGTTGACTGAAAAGCTAATTCTTATGAACACCCAGAAATGCTGCCACTAGTAAGTGAATGTCAGTGACAGAGTTCACTAAGAGGTTCATGTATTATCAGTGCTCTACAAACCCTAGTCACTGGATCTTTATATAGCTTAGAAGATTAAAATAAAAATATACATAGCATACCCTATCTCCTTGAAGACATTCTGTATTATACATGGTTTTATTACATTGGAAGAAAACACGTTAAGGTTTGATTTTCCTTGAACTGTCAAAATGTAAAAGAAATACAAGTCTTTGCACGGATGTAACAAAGCACTGGATTTTTACATTTTGGCAGGTGCTCCACACGCAGCACAGCTAATCTCATGCTAATGACTGGAGTGTGTTAATCAGCATGCATACCTGAGTCTTTCCTGCCCAGGGGGAGAAAGCCAACTATTCTTGAGCACGTTAATGTTTGTACTTTTGATAAAGATTTTGATAATATGCTAGGTAAGAAGAAAAATATTCCAAAAAGTACTCTTAGAAAGGTATATTATCTTAATAAGAAAAAGAACAAAATAATTTTTTTTTTGAGACAGGGTCTCGCTTTGTAGTTCAGGTTGGCCCTGAGCTCACTATGTAGCCCAGGCAAGCCTCGAACTCAGCAATCCTCCTGCCTCTGCCTCCCAAATGCTGGTATTACAGGCATGAGCCACCATGCCTGGCATTGTGGTATGTGGTTACCAGGGACTGAGCCAGGGATCCTGCACTTGCTAGGCAGGTGCTGGAACCAATCAGCTAAATCTCCAGCCCTAAAAGAATATTTTTTAAAAACATAAAAATGAAGGGCCAGAGGTTTAGCTTAGTGGTTCTGGTGCCTGCCTCACAAGCGCAAGGTCCTGAGTTCGATCCCTGGTAACCACATACAACGCTGGGCATGGAGACTTACACCCACCAGCAATCAATACCACACACCACAGTGCCAGACATGGTGGCTCAAGCCTGTAATCCCAGCACTTGGGAGGCAGAGACAGGAGGACTGCTGAGTTCGAGGCTTGCCTGGGCTACATAGTGAGCTCAGAGCTAGCCTGAACTACAAAGCGAGACCCTGTCTCAAAAAAAAAAAAAAAAACATAAAAATGAAGCTACAAGATCACAGAATGAAAATTATAAAGGTTATCTATCAATGTGCTGGTACTAGACAGCACTAAGTTTTTATTTCATTACCCACAGCAAGTTTTGCCAAATTCCATGTAATAAAATATATTTTATTTTTAATTTCAGATTCTAAATAAATGTCTGTCATTACATTTCTGAGATAGTTTTAAGAGGGAATAGCACTGTGCTACTACAGTTTCAAGTGTAGAGAAAATGGGCAGTTTCCCACTGAGCTTCCTATAGAATATTGTTCAGTCGCTTCCAAGCAAGAAGAGACATTTTAACTTTTAACAGATGCCTAGGTTTGAACTTTACTTTCACTGAACCAATGTCCAAAATCTGATAAAGAGTGGGTAGTAACTAAATTTCTTAGGACATCTAATCTTTGATAATTTGAGTATTTTTTCCAGTGTTTCAGACCACAATCAGTGCAAAAACATGGATGTAAATCTAACCTCAGGCACAAAAACTGTACACCAGTTAGGACCAAGTGAACACCTAGGTTTTACTATATTTTCCAAATTAGTCCAATAAAAATAAGGAAATTTATTTCATTTGGATGCTGCCTACTGTCTTAAATGGCTGTCACAAAAAAGTGGCAACGATTCAAACTTTAAAAATCTTTCTAAAAGTAATAAAATAAAAAAGTAATGCGATGAGAGATATAAAAATCTATACAACATAAAGCATTTCAAAAGATTAAGTCCTCACTAAAAATTCCTGGACTGTGTTATCACCTAAAACCAACAGGTCCATTCCCAGAAATGATTCAAAGTCCACACCAGAAATTTTATGACTCCGAGTGAACTACATTCAACACTCCAGAGCTGATTAGCAACTTCACCGGACTGAAAACAAAAGAGGAAAAGAGTAGAAATTGTTTATAAGCCAGAAAGCATTATTCCCACTAGTTATTTATTAAATATCTCAGCATGCCTATTATTATTTTCTTTCATTTACAAAAAAAAGGGCATGCCTGGACTCCTTAATATGAGTGGGGAAATTATATTAAAACTTTTCTGGAAGATAAAACCCACCCAGAGGAACTGAAGTAGTCCTGTAAAGTAAGGATTTCGAACATTCTGGACCTGAGAGTCTAATAGTGTTCTTTCTTCTACTTAAGTAGACTAGTAGTTAAAAGCTTGATGATTTTAATGCTATTTTGTTGAAAATATTTACCAAGATAAGCATGCTTGTAGTTGCACACATGCATGAGTACAGAAAGCCCCACATAAAATCTTGTCACACTGTGTATTTTGCGAGACTGTATGTCACCCGTGGCTCCCCGGCGTACCCAGAGTACTACACATAGTTGCCTCCTAGGCAAAAATTCTGTCTTCCACAGGGCCATTATTTGGCCAGAATATCTACCCTCTCATCACCTCTCTCTGGTCTCACCTAACTCATTTCTTTTTCTTTTTTGAGACAGGGTCTTGCTTTGTACTTCAGGCTGGCCCTGAGCTCACTGTGTAGCCCAGGCAAGCCTTGATCTTAGCAATCCTCCTGCCTCTGCCTCCTGAGTGCTGGGATTACAAGCTTGAGCCACCAAGCCTGGCATCTGTGGTGAGGTACTGATTGCCAGTGGGTGTACCAATGCCCAGTTTTGTTGTATGTGGTTACCAGGGATTGAACCAGGGACCCTGCGCTTGCGAGGCAGGCGCTGGAACCACTGAGCCAAATCTCTGGCCCCCTAACTCATTTCTTAATTCTTGATTATGTTTCTACCCCTAGGAATATCACTTAAACTACATTCTCCGCCCTCTGTAAATTTCGTCTTCCACAGACCTTCTGGGAACTTATTTGGAACAGTGTGGTGTCATATTTTGTTGGAGTTCTCATCTCAAAATATTAACAACTTTCATATATAAAGATTTTTCATAATCAGGAAGTGGGGCTTAGCAGAATTCTTGTTTTGTCTTCTCTCTCTCTTCGAGAAAAGCCACTCTGTGGTCTTGATATTTCAAAGTAAAGCCCTTCCTGAACCTAGGAGATAAGAACTTTCAGGGCTTGTGTCTAACTGCTCCAGCATGAGAGCCATCGCAGGAACTGGACAACCACAGAAACTGAACCGTGCTGAGGAAATTTTTGTTGTGACTTAAATTTTTCTTTTAATTTGTACTTCTCCACAGCTACTACGCAGGGCCCAATTTACAGTAAGTAAAGGATATGACCCATTGGAGGAAACCAACTACAAGTTTCAAGTCACTGCATAAACATTCTTTTGGATTTTGTATTCATTTTAGAATTGAAAGACATAAAATGTTGGTTATATTTTTTATTAATTGCAGTCACTGCCTTCCAAAATCACCACACACACACACACACACACACACAGAGTACATAAATTTACAGATCTGCCCAGAAACCTAAAATCCTTCTATTGTTTTCTTTCCGATAAAGAAAAATTGGTGATGTGATAGTTACAGTGTAAGTCATTATAGGTCTGATGTTAATAGTTGTTATACATTATTGAATCTGTCTAGTGAAAAGGAAACACAAAAGGGTTTCTAAATGCAGCTGCTATTTTTCATTTGTTAGATCCTTTTATTACACCATATAAGTACACAGCTGGGAAATACTATAGAGTGGGAGTTAAAAACAAAATATTTTGGCTTCCAGACATTCAGAATGCACAAAGACTCCAGTGGAAAGCAAAGCATGGTATCACAAGAAAGTGGAAGTTTGAAAACATTTTCAGCAGTATGATTTCATTTCATGCTAATATGTAACACATTTATAACTTCAGACTACTTTATACTATCATAAATGGCATTTAATATAAATTAATTAATGTGTATTTAGTATAAATTATTAGTATGTATTTTCTGACATGAACATAAAAGCTTGAGAACTCACCAAAGCAACCTGGCACTTTCCAAGAAACAACAAAAAATGTTTTACTGGGAAAAATTAGTGAAACTTTCTCTAAAGAAATGAAATTCAAACGGAAAATTTCTCCCTCTATTCATATTTCCAGTTATTTTCATTTGCCCATCACCGTATTTGGGGTAAAAGCCAAGCATATCTTTAACCTGTTCCTTCTTTCATTTTTTTCTCCCTCCTTGTTCATCCAAATTGCTATCATCTTTCATCTAGATCCTGAAACAGACATTCCAATGGCTGTTTCTCCTCTCACGGGTGTCCCACTTCTCATGCGTTCACTGTATCTGTCAGAAGCATCTGTTTAAGTGTTCATAAGCCCTTCAGAGGCTTTTTTCATTGTATTTATATCAAATCTCACCTCTATAGAGACATCTCCACAGATCTGTTTGATACTCCCTACCTACGCCACCAACCACATCTGAGGCTACATTGCATCTTGACTTATTAAACTCCAGTCACAAAGAGCATTTTTATTGCCTTAAATTAAATTATATTTTTCTCACTTCAAGCAGTTCACATATCCTCTTCCCACTTCTGTTTGCTCTCTGTTCCAGTCTACCTGGCTAGTTTGTGTTTTTGTTTGCAAATTCTACATTGGGAGACAAACATGATCATGGCCATCTTTCCTGCACACACACAAACGTAACCAACTTTCCCAAAGCTGTGAAACAAATTAAATTGGTGAATAGAGCTATGACTGCATGTATACACTACATGGTGCTCATCTCATGATCTGAACATAGCTCTAAAATCATCTATTTTGAGCTCTCCCTAAAACACCTGCATATACTAAGAGACACGTTTAGTAACAGCACCGAGTTTCTCAAAGCTCACCATTCTTTGCTGGGATGACAGCACGCTATCCCAATCAGCATCTTGTTGAACGGTATTGACAAGTGTTGGTAGCTCCTCAGAGTGAGGTTTGTTGTGTATTATGGGGTGCAGGGGCAGATGGGAGGCCGCATGTTGATCACTGCCCTCTTCCTTTTCCCTTGAGGTCAAATCTTGGGTCATGGCTTCCTCTCCATCAGCTGCACAGGCAAATGGAGAGGTGGCTTGCTTGGAAGACATTCTTCTGCAGAGAAAGGAAAACACCATGGACTGAAAAGGGCTGTCAACAACAAAGAAATAAACCATCCTTTGAATTTGACTAATTCGGTGAAAAAAGAAAGTGTTTAACTTTAGATACAGTTATTGTGTACTCTACATCACTGATGAACAACTCTTGGTTTATCTACTCCTCTTTCTCTCTTTGTTTTTAATTCAGCAAACCTCTTCCTGGTAACTGTTGAATATGTTCTCTCTTATCCAATCCACAAATGGCATTCTGAAAAAATTGTGCTTTGTAATGTCTAGAACACACTGCATATATTTTTCCTCCTACTTTCTCCAACTAGATCATAACTTTGACAGTAACTGGATGACAACTAGTAATGAGAAAAAAGAATGAATTAACTGGCAATCAAAAATCTAACAAAAATCTAACCAGTTTGCAGGATGATTTGAGAGCAAAAATATCCAAATATCTCCTTTGTTTATATAGGAACACAAGAACTTTATATAGGAAAATGTAGTCAGAGTAAATAATCCACAATGATAATCTTAAGCAAATCTGGCTTAGTTTACAACTTGGATTACAGCCTACCTACAGCCCATCTGAAGTTTTCTGACAAGTCCTCAAAATGTGTTGACTTTTGTTACATAATTTTTATGTGGCTTACTGATTGAGAGCCTCATAATGTTAAATTAGTCTTAAGGCAATTTTGTAGCATTTGAATCAAGTATCTGAAATAACTATAAATCTATTTTATTAGAAAGTATATACATGATTCAAAGCATTTACTATGAAAAAAATGTTAAATGCCTACTATCCTTAATATATATACATATATATATATATTTTTTTTTTTTGAGACAGGGTCTCGCTTTGTAGTTCAGTCTGGCCCTGAGCTCACTATGGTGCCCAGGCAAGCTGCCGCGAACTCAGCAATCCTCCTGTCTCTGCCTCCCGAGTGCTGGGATTACAGGCGTGAGCCACCATGTCCGGCATTGTGGTATGCGGTGTTGATTGTTGGTGGATGTGAATCTCCACGCCCAGCATTATATGTGGTTACCAGGGATCGAACTCAGGACCTTGCGCTTGCGAGGCAGGTGCCGGAACCACTGAGCTAACCCTCCGGCCCTATCCTTAATATTTTAAGCTTCCAAAAACAATACTGAGGCATTCATTTATCCACAAATGAACATGGGGCTATACTCTCCATGACAAGGTCTCCACTCTGTGCTTTCACAGGCAGTCAGAATTTCAAAACTTTTAGGATATGCCTATATCAAGATGCATTTCTTAGCAAAATGAGAGTAAAAAAAAACACTAAAACTTTATAACTTAAGAATGATTTTTCTAGAACTTTATGCTATTTTCAGTTTCTTGTATCTCTAGCTCTAAAACTGCTGTGTAATGAAAGGAATAAAATCTCTACCTTAATTGCTCTTTAACATTAATTGATTTCATACCATTTTTTTTAAAAATGCACAAATCAGTTAACATAGGAAACCACATGAGCATTTTTCAAATTAGCAAATCATTAACTTGCTAGTACTGTTTCTACAGACAAATAAATACTGATTAAAGGGTCTAGAAATCTGAGATTAACAGTTAAATTTACAAATCTGTCACATGCTTTCATGAATATTGCAGTGAAGGAAATATCAAGTGCAAAGAAAAATAATTAAGTTAATTCCAATTTAAACAGTAGTTTTTATGTAGCAGCCCATGTTTCACATAGGATTTAACAGCTAATGCTAAATTTCTCACAATTAATGAGGGGGCTCAGACTTAGTATCCTACAGTGAAAAAAATTAATATAAGATCAGCTAATCTAATTATGCACAGTTCTAAATAAAAGTATTACAGGCTTTTGAAGTGCTTTGAAACATATTAAAGTGCTGATACCTACTTATAATAATCATTCTACAAATAATAAAAATGTATTCTTTTTGACTTGATACTAGAAAATAAAATCGGGGAAAGAGTGCAGAAGAATGCCTGTATTTTCTTTGAGGAAAAAGAAATTAAGTGTTCTAAAGTATGCTGTTTCAAAGAACCAGATAATTACACTCTTGAGTAATTTGTATCAGTACTAACAAATGGACAAATATACATTCACTTCTGGGAAGTGATAGCCAAATGATGTTTCTAGTACACAAAACTTACTACTGAGCATACTTTATTGGCCCCATAAATATTATAGTAAAATGATGCAAATTACTGTATGTACAGGTTTTTCAAGAGCTTGCCACAAACAAGAGCATAAGCAGCAGGGTTCAGATAATGATAACTACCAATAATATAATTCTCAAATGTTTTTCTAAAACAGTTAAATACAATTGAAAGTCATAATCCAAAACTCAAAATGACCTAAGCTCCCCAAAAAACCTCCATTAGAAAGTGGACTGTCTCTTTCCAACAGCACTGTCTGGGATTGTTGCTTTAGTATAAATTAGTCATGACACAGAAACCAAAATGAAGTCTCTTAAGAATAATTCTAACTATAAACTGCATCAGTGAACAATAGTGCACAATCCTAATTAAACAAAACTGTACAGCTGTAAAAATAGACTAAATCTGTCCAATGCTATGAGTTGAGTTTAGAGGTTGGTTTGTTGCAGTGTTTTCTTAAGGAAAACTGGGTCCTCAGTCTTAATCACCCAATAAATTATTTCCTGCAATTACATTAAATAGAAAATTATCTTCAAATGGGGAGTGTTAATTGAAAATCAAAATTCAGGGGGAAGTTTAGAAATTACACGCTGAATACAATTAGTGAGGAAAGGCTTCACCTCTACTTCATCAGCAGTCTTCTGGTGATTCCTCCAGTGACCATTCAGGAAAACTATCTATTTATAGCATCACACCATTTGTCTTTTATTTTGCACCTTCAAACACAAATGTGTATCGAGGTTGCCAATAAAAGATAGGCTGCCAAAATAAAAAGCAAAATTAAGTCTGACTGTTCATTCTCAGTTCACACCATTGTTAGGAGGCAAAAACGGGGAGGAAGGATGAGAATAGTTGACAACCAAGGAAAAAACACTCGACTTCAAATTCCTTCACTTTAGCAAAGAAATGAATATTTTATTCCAATAATACTTCTCTGTGTCATATTTTATTTAATTTTGTACGTTTATTATAGTTCACAAACATGTCACTAGTAGAGAAAAAGATGATTTTTGTTCTTTTAGCAAGGTATTTCCTTGAGTATTTCCTTTTGATAAAATTATTGGGCTTTTTTCAGTTTTATTGTTGACTTCGTTGTTGTTCTGTATTTTCCTAAAAAAATGATTTTGGTTTTGACTTTTTCAGCAAAACATTCAAATTATTTATAATGCAAAGTTTATTAACAAAACCTTAGATTTAGTGGTTAGATTTGTTTACATTTACACAACTGAGTATATTGTCCTTTAACTTACTGATTGCAACCTCATTCACTTTTTTTCTTTATGTTAGCTTTCCCTTTTAAAATATTTTCCTAGGGCCGGAAGGTTAGCTCAGTGGTTCTGGCACCTGCCTCACAAGCGCAAGGTCCTGAGTTCGATCCCCGGTAACCACATATAATGCTGAACAATGCCACATATCATAATGCCGGACGTGGTGGCTCACGCCTGTAATCCCAGCACTCCGGAGGCAGAGGCAGGAGGATTGCTGGGTTCGAGGCTTGCCTGGGCACCATAGTGAGCTCAGGGCCAGCCTGAACTACAAAGCAAGACCTTGTCTCAAAAGCAAAAAAAAAAAAAAAAAATTCTCCTAGATCAACTGTATTCTAGAAACTGCAGAGATGCTTGACTTTCATTGATATCCTTGGATAAACACTGCACCATAACTCTTCTGCCTCAGAAACTCAAAAATCAAATATACTTTGTTAATTAATGTTTTCAAATCATGGAAAATGCTTACACTTATTTTTAATACTCATATCAGTAATTTTCCTTTATAAAAATTTTCACCCTCCCCCAGTGTATGCATTAGAATAGTACCTTACCCTAGCTACTGCCATATGCAGCTAGAAAGCAAAAGAAAATAAAAATCCTTGTGAAAATGGTCAATTTTATATGACTTTACTTTGTTTTATTTGTGCACTATTATAACTTAAAAATCAGTCAAATGAATTGTTTTTTTTAATTTGTATTAAAAAAAATCTTCCTAGTTATACCCCCTGAAAACAGGGGTTTATAATGGAAGTGCTGACACAACCCTAACTAAAGCAGCGCAAATGTTGCCGCTATAATACACAAAATCAAGTTCTATTATTCTAAACTATCCTCGCTCATGGGATTTTTCTTTACTGTGCTCCCAGCCAAACTGCTGAAGCATGAAAAATTTAAATGCAATCAAATGTGCCCAATTCTACTTTACTAGAACAAGTGTCTACAGTGGTACAATCTTAAAAGGAGATGCAACAGATTTGTTTGGTGTTTTTTTTAACTGTTTATTTATAATACAGTGCATTGGAGATAAAATAAAAGAGGAAATTACACTCACATGGTACCAGTGTATTGACTACACAGAGTACATTATAATCAGTGAGAAAAACTACATTGTCAACTTATCACATTGGTTAAACAAGATGGTTTTCTAGGGCATAACTATTATCAAGTAAAACCTCCAAAGAGAATTAAATATCTCTGAGAGACAGAAAACTACACTCTCATCATATGTTCTCTAGTTTGAAATATCGTTGTCCAGGAGACCAAAAGAATTCCCAGGATGCCCAGCCACTGGGAAGGACCTCAGGCTTGGAGCTCTCGGGAAAGAGACTGTCAAAGACGAAGTCTTCAGTACCTGAAAGTGTCCTCTAAAGTCAGAGATTCCTCCAACAAGGTGATCATTTTTCTACTCCAGATCCAGAATAGAAAATGCTTAGGTCATTAAACACTAACTCAGACTGTAAATTTACAAGTTCTTAAGTAAGAAATAAAAATTAGTGGACCTCAAGCTATAAAATGATAAAGATGCCAGAAATTGATGTGTCAAGTCCTCTACTTCTGAAAATTATATTATCTAGAATTTTTCTGATGCACTGTCATTATTTTTTTAAAAAGAGATATTTCCACGTGGTTTAATATTAGGATTATTTTTAAATAACTTTAAACTTTTAAATTTTCTTATAAGGCATTTTGACTCAAAACTGCATTTTTTTCTTATTGATTGGAAAAAATCCATCTCCCAAAACCATTATTTGGATCTGTTCAAGAGAACCATTGAGTTCACTAAAACAGTATTTTAAGCATTAATTTTAGAAAATATTTTCATTACTTGCATGAGTCCTATCAAATGATATCCAATTTTTAGGTGTGTAACTTTTCAAAAGAAAGGCTGTTTACAACGTGAAGAAACAATTTAACACTTGGTTTACTTCTAGAAAAAGTAAAATGTTCAGAGCAACATTCACATTTATTTTTGCAGCTCAGCCCCAGGCTACCACATCAGATAATTCACTGTTAATTTAGTGCTGTACTTGATCTGATTCTGAGAAATAAACAACTAATTTTCCAAATATAAAACATAGCGCCTCTCATTTTTAAAGGAGCATGAGTAACAGATATGCGCAGCTGCCAAAATGCACAATACCCAAGAACAATTACAAAGGATGCCAGTCCACCCAGCCTAGGCATGAAGGATTTTAAAACTCTCTTCCTGTACCTCTAATTCCCACGTTTGGGATCCTGGGAGGGGGCTGCAAGGAGAACCTAAGTCTAGATAGTAAATGAAGATGTTCCTTTTAACTTTCCTTGCTTCTTTCTGAAGATTTTTTAAATATTGTTTTATGCAGCACTACCAAGTCCCCTCATCTACTCCACCTCCAAATATCCCTGGGCTTTTGCCAGATTTTTTTTTCCTCTATCTGTAATAATCAACTGAGAAAATTCAGAGGAAAAAAATATAACTGCTTTCAGAGCTCGCTGGAGTCATAAACCTGTCTCCTGGAGTTTGCAACAGCTCTTTCAGAAGACAATACGTATCTTTTAAAAGTCACCAACTTGAGTTACCTGTCAGATCAGTAGAGATAAAGCAAATTAAATACACTTGGAGTCCTTAAAGTATATCTAAGAAAAGGCTCGAATTAGTGGATCCTGACTTTTCTAAGGTGCCTAATTTTTCACACCAGAGCACCAAAATTGTCTCCAAAGGCCTTCTAAGGTTCTTACAAAACAAGATCTACCTGGAACAGATTCTTCTCAAGTCATCAAAGTTTGTGTTTCTGGAGTTTATATTTAGCTGACAATATTGCTGTCACTTTATATAGCTTAAGACTGTTCTTTGGACTAGAGCTCATATGTCTTGGAATGCTTTGACTCATGAATTGTTTCTCCTGATAATGTTACACCACGTAACCACCTCTGTCTAATTGGTTACTATCTGCTTGAAGAGACAGGCAACCAGACTAACTAATGACTAGCATGCTGACAGACTGCCTATGGGAAACTTAGAATTACTACATTTGTCCTTGAGTATCCAATTCCTCCCTGGGTTCAGAACAACTTGACTTCATAGAACTTGTGTACTTTTGTTTGATAAAAATAATACGGGGTTTTCTCGTGGTTTATCTACCGGTAGCTTGTTGGAATATTTGTTTTGGAAAGGCAGAACCCGAGTACATAAATAAAATCAGTGACTTAACAATAAGAGCAAAACCAAACAATGACTACTATAAATATACACTCACATAGAGGACTTTAACCGAGTTCAATGACTTTATAGCTCAACTGAAAAACCTCTGTGTGGCTTCAGTGAAAGAAAACTAATAGCATAATGAACTTATCCTTGAATTTATCTTTGTATGTTCCCTTTGAATCTCCTGTTCACATGAAATAATAATCATAATTCATAAGTGAATAACAGAGATGTATTTGATAGCCTGAAACTAATACACTAATGCAGAAGCTCCATTATACCTTACATAATTAATATTAATTATAAATCTGAATAATTTCTCAGAGAGGAAGTATAGGAAGCTATCGCTGTATACATCTGTAGTCTTATGTTTCACTTTTTGTCTTATATTGCCAGAAAAAAGATTAAAAATGCAAGCCTATACTATAGATTGTTTCAAAATATGAAAATCCATAGATGATAACGCTGAACAAAATGATGTAAAGAAACTGATCTCTAAGTTTCTCCAACAGCCAAGTGAAGCTACCTCCCACTTCCCTATCTTTTGCGTAATGAAATAAGAAATAAATTTCAGATTCTTATCAAAGAACTATAAGAAGTGCAAGAAAAGGAAGGAAAGGGAGTGGAAAAGGAGAGGGCAGGGATAGGAAGTAGGGAGAGAGGATGAGGAAAGGGGAGGCGGGAAACAACCATGGCTTTGAAGTTCATTTCCAGTTTGTCTACTTAATGAAAACCCATTGTATGGCCCTGAAAACCGTTTCCAGCAGGCAAAGTATTTCTGATTCAGCAGAGGTTACACAAGCATCAAAGCAGTTAAATATAGGTGCCAAGCAGCATCGCCAGAAGCTCTTAGTACTGTGAGTTAGTGTTACCTGACAGCTTAGTGAATATAAAATTACTTGTTTCTCCAATTGAAGACAATCAAATTGTCACCTTCCATTGTAATAATACACAACTAGTGATCAGCAAAGTGCAAACATAATTACCATGAAGAAAACAAAAAATCAAATCTAAATCTCTCCACAGAGTAAACACATCTATCTGACTTCCCCCAAAAAAGGAGTGCATTTTAATGCTGAGGGCTATGATACAATCTTTACATTATTTAACAATAAGATTTATGCATCTTACACCAAATAAAAAGGAAAAGCAAGAAAAACTAATTTATGGAAAATGAATACAAATATCAATAGGAGCACTACAACTTTTAGAAATAGTACAAAGAGTTGCAAGTTACAAAAAGTATATCATCAGTAGCATGACAATCACAAAAACCTCCCCTCCAGAGATTTCTTTCTAGCTTACCAACCTTTCTGAAAACTGAAAGGGACAGACAGAATCCAGCTTCAAAAGCTTTAAAAAAAGACAGAGAAAGAAAAATTGGGGGAGGTTGAGACAGAGGACCTGGAGTTTGAACTCAGCCTAGACAACTGAGTTAGCAAGATATTGTCTCAAAATAAAGATAAGTAAATAAACAGAAATATCTGGGGATGTATCTCAGTGTGATGGCCCTGGGTTCAATCCCTAGTGCCACCAAAAATAAAATAAAATCAAAGTTAGGTCTTTTTGTCTTCTAAACTGGCCTGTATTTTTGATGTTGAAAATTCATTTCACATAATTGGCTTGCTATCTTTATCCAAGTGTAGAAAAATAGCCAAGGGTAAGATGGATATCCATGACTATTTTGAGACATTCAGTATCTGTCCAAGTTCGGTGACCAGATGGGCTCACTATTAAGATATCTCAATAATCCAAAGCTGGGTGAGTATCAAACTGCTGCAAATGTGACATACTATGAAGATTCCTAAGGCCCAAATAAAAATGAGAAGCATTGGGCCAGAGATTTAGCTCAGTGGTTCTGGCACCTGCCTCACAAGTGCAGGGAACTGAGTTCAATCCCTGCTAACCACATGCAATGCTGGGCATAGTGACTCATGTCCACCGGCAATCAATACCACACACCACAGTGCCGGGTGCGGTGGCTCACGCCTGTAATCCCAGCCCTCGGGAGGCAGAGGCAGGAGGATTGCTGAGTTCGAGGCTTGCCTGGGCTACATAGTGAGCTCAGAGCCAGCCTAAACAACAAAGCAAGACCCTGTCTCAAGTAAGTAAGTAAGTAAGTAAGTAAGTAAGTAAGTAAGTAAGTAAGTAAATAAATAAATAAATAAATAAATAAATAAATAAATAAATAAATAAATAAAATGAGAAGCATCAATATCATGATGGTTTAAATAAAATACATTTAAGAAACTCTCTTAGGAAAATAATTTTATTTCTTATCTAACTCCAAATTTAGCTGCTATTTCGAAATTAGCCAGCAACAAATGCTGGTGGGGTTGTGGAGAAAAAGGAACCTTTCTCCACTGTTGGTGGGAATGTAGACTGGTACAACCATTATGGAGATCAGTGTGGAGATTCCTGAAAAAAACTAGGACGAGGTCCAAATTTAAAACATCCAAATCTATATCGTATCTTCCAATGAGGCAAAAACTCTTCCCCAACCTCAAAACGCTTCCTATGTACAGAATTTTTCCTTCTTTCCTTTTATCAGGAAAATACATCATATGGCTAAAGCCTGATATTCCGTTTTACCTGATACCTCTGTTCTAAATAAAATCATTTACAGCCATCTAGCTAGGTGGGATGGGAAGGAGAGAGCACTGCACCATGATGCAAAGATAGTGAGTTCGTGGCCACTAACACCACAGATTCTCTGCGTTGGAATTAAGGATAAAAATGCAGACACTGACAGTGTGACATCTCAGACTGGAATTCCGGATGCTATGCTCACGCGAGCCGCCCTCTGCCTCTAGGTCTCTGTTCTGCTGGAGGAGGGAAAACGTAAGAGTGAGGTGAGCACTGGGACAGACTCGGCGGCTAAACCAGAAACAGGCCAAGGACAGGGAAAAGCAGGCGGCGGGAAGCCCGGTCACTAGTTGGAAGTTTTATTGGAATGAGATAAATTCCACATCACCGAAAGAAGTATTTTGGATGTGAAAAGGAAGACTGTTTTAGGAAAACACCTTCTTCCTTCAACTTACAAATTTCAAGTGATGCAATGAATTTCTTTTCCCCCAGAGACTCTACTTATAAGCTTACATGATAATTTTTAAAATCCTCCCCACAAAGAGGATGCAATCAGTACCTCTATAAACTTAAATCCAGAGTAAGTTAAGCCACTCCTAAAAGTATATTCTTACAAAGTATCGCTTACAACACAGTAATAATTAAAAGGTATCACCCAAGGGAAGAAAGGAAACCTTTTAGAGAAAAGTCTTCCAGATTCGGAAGGTGATTTCTTGTATCGACATTACCATAAGCTGATGGCAAATGGAGTAAAAAGAGGTATCATTTAAAGATCTTTGTCTGATTTTTAAAAATAAAGTTTTCTTCCACATGACCTACGAGGACAGGGACAAGGTGTCCTGCTCATGACTTGATCCCCCTGCCCCACATAGTGCACACACTCTGTAGACAATCACTAATTTCAGAAAGCTGGAAACAAAAGCAGAGAGAGCGGGGATGGACAAATAACTCTTTTTTTTTTTTTGCTTTTTGAGACAGGGTCTCGCTTTGTAGTTCAGGCTGGCCCTGAGCTCACTATGGTGCCCAGGCAAGCCTCAAACTCAGCAATCCTCCTGCCTCTGCCTCCCAAGTGCTGGGATTACAGGCGTGAGCCACCACGCCCAGCATTGTGGTATGCGGTGTTGACTGTTGGTGGGCGTGAGTCTCCACGCCCAGCATTATATGTGGTTACCGGGGATCGAACTCAGGACCTTGCGCTTGCGAGGCAGGT
Organism: Thryonomys swinderianus; assembly: GCA_004025085.1. Taxonomy (NCBI): domain Eukaryota; kingdom Metazoa; phylum Chordata; class Mammalia; order Rodentia; family Thryonomyidae; genus Thryonomys; species Thryonomys swinderianus. The sequence goes on along the minus strand of PVIC010017155.1, from coordinate 16,715 downwards.
GCCGGAGCCACTGAGCTAACCCTCCGGCCCTCATTTTTAAATTACAGTGAATAACCACAAAAAATATTACTCGCCTAAATGTTATTTTTCCTCTGTACTCTTTTTAGTGAACAACTCATTACTTAGCATCTAAATCGTATGATTATTTTATCTATCTCATGCACACTGAGCTCTCTTGCCTTCCTGATGTACAACAGTGCTCAGATGACTTCCATGTATTTATATCAAGATGTCCCCTGCAATGTCATATCAAGCAAACATAAAATGAGATTCATCATTTTCCTCGACAGGTTTCCTCCTTTACACTCGAAAGAATATCATTTCAGAAACATCTGATTTTAAAACTGGATGGATATTCTGTCCATCTCCTTTTATCCTTGTTCCTCATCGCCAGGTTGTCATTAAGCTCCGTCGACTCTTCCTGGAGGATGTGTCTCAGTTTCATCCCTCTTACCATATCCACAAACACCTTAGTTAAGGGCTGTATTACATGTCACACCTGAAAGCCTGACTAGTCTCATTCCAATGTCTCTCCCTCGAAATCAGTCTTTCTGCCACTCGCTTCATAGGCCAGCCTCCGGGTCAACACACCGGTGGCTCTGCCCTGAAGATAGGAGAAAGTGCAAACCCTTGACCCTGGCATTCAAGCCTCTTCATTCAGATCCAAGCCATCTTTCTCAACTCATCTTCTAGTAAATCTACACTTTATCCTTCTGATCTAACTACACTGATCTACTCCAACTTCACTGACTACGTCTGGTCTTTGCTCCGCCTGTCTCCTGCTATTACTACTGTCCCCACCTTCCTTTCTACTGAGGAAGGGACTCTTCCAGAGAACTGTGATCCATCCTTTTTCTAATCTCCTTTAGGAAATGGTATGAGAAAATACTTTTACATCACTCACTCAACATTTAGTGTACATTCTTATGTAATATTTTATAATTTGTGATATAATTATATTGCATTAGTAATTCCAGCCAAATTTTAAACTTTTCAAGGATAAAAACAAAACTCTAAGCTTCTCTATATATCTGTAGTGCCTTGATAGTATTTTGTGCAAAGAAAATACTCAGTAAATATTGCCCAGTTATTCATATCATTAAAGGAATAGGCAGGAATAAATTTAGGATATTACCCTTTAACCAAAATAGTAGTGTCCATGAAAAAAGATTTAAGATGAAGCTCCTATATCTTTGCACAGTTTTCTGGGAGTGTCTCCTCTTCTCACAAGCCCTGACTTATTAAATTCATTTCATACTTCAAACATACTACATTTTAAAAGCTAAAATAAAAATCAATCTATGTTGACAGAAACATTAAAAGGATGGATGGTTTGACATTGGAATGATGGTTGAAAATATTCCTAGTTTTCAAGATATTTAGAAATTATCAATCACTGTGAACTACTACATATATAATCTCATTTAGTTCTCAGGGTAACTAGTTATTAGGCAATGTCATTATCCCCTAATCACTGATAAGAAAATAAGGCACAAGGTGTTAAAAGAAATTTTTTAATTTGCCAAGGTTATAAGAAGGAAATATAGGAGGCATATGTTATTAGAAGTAAAGGTTTTTGAAATTAAAATCCATTATTAATTATTTTCAACTACCATTTAATATTTTCTTTACCTATTTATACCCTTCCCATAAGAATTTTACTCATAACATTATAATTAAATATTCTAGGTTATGTTTCCTTTAATTCTTTTCTTTTTAAATACAGAGTTGATTTCTAGGTAACAATCAGAGAAAGAGAAAGTGATGTAAAGAAATGAGGATGCAATAAGAGAGAGAAATGAGGGGAAGCCAGGGAGGAGTTAAGAAAGCAGAGCATGCAGTCCTCTGACCAGTGCATCTGACTCAGTGCAGGCAATTTGACAATAAAATCACTTGAGGAAGAAAGTAGTTAAAGCTAGGCACACAGCCGTGCATGGCCATTGTAGTGTTTATGCAGTAAACTTCCTAACATGTTTATTGGGTGTTAAGTCTCCATGCTTTCTCTAGCGTGCTTTTTCAGGTTGACCTAGATGATCCATATTTAACTCTATGAGTATACAGAAGATGATGAAATATGAAACAAGGATGTCAGCGCTCATTTATTTCAAGGCCCAGAGAAGGCAAGGCCTGATTTCTACCTTTTAGCCCTGACCCGAGAATCCACAGCTTATCCAGGAGACACAGCCAGAGCTTCTTCACCACAGAAGTATTGGGAATAGCACAGATGGAAAGTGAGATGAGGAGCTTACACAGTGTGCATGAAACGCACTACCCGCACTGAGCTGCCTGTAGGGAAGGGACTCCTAAAACCTGACTACCGTATAACACTACATGTGCCCTAACTTCCGAGCAAAGAAACGGGAGAGCCTAACACACAAAGATATGGAGTTTTATAAACTGTAATTGTCTCTAAACACTGAAAAAAGTTTTCACCACCACCCCAAATGTCCACCTTATTGAACATACACCACACAGTCTGGTTTCACAGATAACCAAAATGCTGTTGTCATGTAACGCTCCCTCCCTACGTCCACCACTCCCTCCCTCCCTTCCTGAGAGCAATTTGCTTTAAATTTTTCGCTTGCATTTGTTGGCATCATATTATCATAAACAGCGCCGGGAAAACATGAGAATCCAATTGTTTCCATGAATCATTGCACAGAATTGTTTCAGTTACCATTATAAAAGATAAGTATGACTACCCACTGTCTTGCATACTAAAAGATTCTCTACCAGGTATCTATCTGCACACCTAGCAAGCCACAGAACTTTATGGTGTTATGAGAAATAATCCTGAGTCACTTATCCAGTAACATTCTTATCTAAACACCACCTTACAATTTCCCCAAATTGAACAGACGGTCCTCTGAAAGCCTTTTATAATTATCATGTCTAATTGATTGCCTACTTAGATTTCTTCAGAAGTAAATCTTCTCTTGCATTCACAGTGCCTGGAACTGGAAATCTGTTACTCGTCTGAAAAGAATCTCCTACCAGATGGAAAAGTGTGGTACGGAGCAAAGATTTGGAATAGAATTTGAATCGCAGACCTCTTGTTTACTAGACCTTTAAACTCGAGAAGTTACTGGACACAGTCTCCATGTCTCTGTCTATAAAATTAGGGAGAGTACATCTACTTTGAAGAGGAATTGTGAAGATCATATCAATCTATATGCAAGTATCCAGCATTTGCTTTATATGAAACAAATGATTTCTTTTAAATAAAACTTTACAGAAAAAATAGCTTCATCTAAATAAACCCAAATAAAATCCCTTGAAGAAAGAAATTCTGCATTTTACGAATTACAACCAGAGTTTCATGAAGTAGCTTTCTGGTCCTGAAATACCGATGTCCCACTGCCGAGTGCCCAGCCCATGTCAAAAGAATTAAAAAACACATGTTACTATCTCCAAAAAGAGTCAGACATGAGAGGAGAATCACTCTTTACATGAAGAAGGCCAAAGCATACAGCATTTGCTGCTGAGAACTATATTTCAAAGAATAGAAGAACCCTGGGCCCTAGGAACCCACCGATTAGACCTCCCTGCTTTTCACGTCTTTGCTTGATTTTCAGCTGAAACAGCCCAAGAATTGAGTGACTGTAACCTACTCGCTCAGATTGAATTTTTAAACAGAAGCTTCATTTTTACACTAACACAGCTATCAGTGCTTAAATTGACAATAAAAAGTCTAAACTAAAACATCCTATGAATACCTTTCAAAGCTTATTTGCTTTTCTTTCAGAGAAACTATTGCCCCGATGAATCAGTGATCCCTGACCCCACAATAAATATTCTAACATGTTAGAACCATTTTCACACCATTTTTCATTTCCAAATCACATGTAAAATCAGGTTCCTACTACTGTGCTAAAGAACCCCAGTATATTCTCGTGAAATGATTAAAAACAGATTGCCTAACAGTTTTCCTCTCACTACAATTTTATTTTTTTTTTAAATCAACTTGAGGAGTCATAGGTATGCTAGCCTGTTTGGTATTTTAGTGAATTCATTAGATATTCTTCACTGCACCACAGTTCACAACAATAACAGATACTATTCTCCATGTGTAGTTTAAAATTACTATTTGCACAGAAAGTTCCAACATAATCTTGCCTTAGGACCAAACTCATAAACAATAAGATTTTTAACAGTTGAATAAGGAAAGAAACAAATATTTTGAATCTTATCAGTCATGACAGGGAACAAACTCAG
>PVIC010017155.1:0-7500 GCA_004025085.1 Thryonomys swinderianus | reverse complement strand
ATCTCATTAACTAAATGTTAGCTAGGTGTGAAAAAGTACAGTAACTACTTTACACCAGCAAACAGTATTGTCTTATCTTTAAAGATGAGAAAACTGAAGCTCTGGGAGAACCTAACACAGCTAGTCATGAGCTGTGCCAGGGATTTAACTTGATCACTTTGGCTTTACCTTGCAACCCTAATTTAATGTACATATTTCCCTCTCCTGCTCCTTCTACATCTCTATACATCTGGATCCCACCTTCTAGGCTCAACCAGTACCTTACCTTCTCCAGAAGCCTTTCAACCAGCCCATAACTACACTCTTATTGAAATTACTTGTGTAATATTCATTTAACTCAGTCAAGATGGATTTTTATTTCTGTCTCCTTCCATGCATTACTGTCCTGTGTCACCAGTCAGCCAACTCGGGACAGCACCGCAAAGCAGGTTCCCCTGGCAATCTGCACTATCCAAACTTACTTTAAAGCTCAGCTTCCAGAAGGAGACAAAAATTGTGTCATAATTCTTTGCATTAACCGTAAGACTCCTAAGCCCATAATAAGGCTTAACAATTAATGTGCTGATTGATTCAAACATAATCTAATTTTATGGAAATTTTAAATGATAATGAAAATAATAGCCAACTCCACAAACACATAAGGAATGAATGTATGCCTATGTGTGTATGTACATGAACTGAAGTATATATCATTCAGCACTCACAAAACTCAATGATGTAGGCAAAGAGGAAACAAAAAAGAAAAATGTTATGTGGTTCATCATCACATAAATGTTATGTGGTTCACATAGCAAACAAACTCATAGAAGTTCGCACCAGAATTTGCATCCCCTTGAGTATTTTACAGTACTATCTTCATTCAATAGATGTCCCCAAACTAGACAATTCTCATGCCTTCTGAAAATGGTAAAGCTCACACATTATTTCTGCTGCACACCGTGGCTAAAAGAGATAAGGAAAGACGAGTCTGTGTGCATACAGCACCAAGTCTGAGCAGCGATGCAAACTTCTGGGAAAGTAAGAAAAAGACAATCAAGCTGTATTCCTCTGAAAAAAAATTAGAGCATGACAAGTATGCCGTTTTTGCACAAGTTTCTGTGATTCATAAAGCACCCGTGCCAACTTCCTCTCTAATATACCACGGTGCACAGTATGCCTGAGAGTGATCAGCCATTGTCAGCAAAGACACGGAAACTCTACACCAGAATCATATAATCCTGAACCAGAAAAATGCACCCACCTCTGGACTGACACACACAGCTGCCTCTGGTGTCACAGAAATGGCCAGAGGAAGACGCCAAGAAAGAACCGAAATACAATGTTGATTTCCAAATCTTTTAAGCTTGATGAGCTTGTTGAAAACTCAGGGACACAGAAGATACACATTTCCACATTAAAAAGCCACAAGAAAATTCCTAACAAATTAGAGATGATATAAAATAAAGATGAGTAATTATTGTTCATATGTAGATAGAAAATTTATAATTCACAAGCCTTATCCTATAGATCATATCTTCTTATGTTTTACACAATAATTTGTTGATATCACTAATATTAAAATCTCTACAAATGAAGGTCATAGAAGGTAATGTCCCATAGTTATTAGCTAAAAAGTAAGAAAGCCAGGAATAAAATCCTAGCATTCTAAAATAAATGCCTCTCCTTTTTATCTTGTGTTTCTTCCTGAAAAAAAGCCAAATTATGAGCTCCTTGTACTACAAGAAGAAAACATAACAATAATTGTAAAATAGATGATAACTGAAGCAGTAGAAGAACAGAAGTCGTCTCGCCATGTTCTTCTAAGAAAACCAACTGTAAGTATGATTTCCATCCCCACCATTCACTAACTTACTCCTCCTCTCACCAGAACTTGTGGAACAATCATGGTAACATAGTACCCTCATGTTGACAAAAAGCAAGCTCCATGACTCTACTCAGAGAAAATGCCAAAGGAAAACTGAAAAAATCTAGAGCACTGAAAATAGACAATTTTCCCACACGGCATGATAATCCTTAAAAGGAAAGTAAAATATAGCAGTATTATATAAAAGGATTGGAGGATTGTGTGTTGTGATAGATCGGTAGATAGACAGATAAATTTGAAGGAAAGAATATGCTAGGGTCTGAAATTGAAAGATTTTAAAACAGTAAAATGTATCTAGGACTTGTTATAATTTCAAAAATCTGTCACATGGAGTAAAGGAAATGGTCTCTTTCCAAGCTCTATAGAAGCCTGGGAAAGCAGAGATCTCTAAGCACATCAACTCTCAGAACTAACATGCACCCCTGTGTACGCAGAGAGGTCCCTCAGGTTTCTCAATTTCCCACTCGAACATATAAACATGTGGCTCAACATAAGAACATTTCTACCTTATCTATATATTATTTTGTCATTCTTCTTTTAATTAATTTACTCAGTAAATATGGAGATGTAGATACACATGGTATTGTCCAAATTTCTTAGCAGGAGCAATTCATTAGGTATGTTTTCTTTTAAAAAAGGACATGTAACCAGGCATGGTGGCTCACGCCTGTAATCCCAGCACTTGGGAGGCAGAGACAGGAGGATTGCTGAGTTTGAGGCTTGCCTGGGCTACATAGTGAGCTCAGGGCCAGCCTGAACTACAAAGTGAGACTCTGTCTCAAAAAAAAAAACATGTAGAAGGTATATGATACTAACAACATATTGCATTACTTAACAAATTCACTATATGGAAGTTTTATTTTTCAAAGCAAACTTTTCTCTCTCCCCAACTCTTTCTATTCCAGTTAGCCAGAGAATTTTAATAACTCCTAAACCAAGAAGCAGCCCTTAAAGACTCTAGCAGAAATTCTCTAAGCTTAGTACATAATAAGAATATTCTTTCCCAGGGGAAAAAAAAAAGTGTCAGGACTTGCAGGACAAGCCCTTCCCAAGACAATTTTTCCAGAAAATAACTGAATGGCCTCAAGACTTATATATTTTCAAATTTAAAAGTCTCTATTTACTAGCCTAGCTAAAGGGAAATTTTCCTGAGCTGTACTTCGAAAGTTGTTCTGCTCCACAGCTAGGATTCCCATAGGGAAGTGGCCGGCACTGAAAAGGAGCACTAAACTGAGGGCAAGATTGTTCCAGCTCTGTCACTAATATGTTATTTGAAAGAGGAAAAAACATTCCTTGCCACAGAGTAAAACAAAGTTTTAGATGCAACATACAGCAATCAGGTCCATGTTTGAAAATCATTTCTTAGTCACTCAGCCAAATGGTTGTACATATTGAAAATTCAGTCCTTTGAGGCTTTCTTTGTGATTTGAGATTGCTGGATTGTTGCCTGAATTTGCCTCCTTTTATGAAAATGCCAAATGTATAGAAATTTCAGCCATTAGAAGAGATGCTCATCCTGACACTATATTATGCTGTTTAGTGTCATGTTAACATCTTACTGATGATGTTCATGACTCTTTATGCCTTTGTTTTGTTCTTTGATTTAAATAAAAAGAAAAGTAGAAAGGGCTAGGTTGGTGAATCGAGACTCTTTTCAGACACAGTGCTGTTTCCTTTCCATGAGACCAAGAAAAGGATGTATTTCTGGTTGCAGACATATGCGACACAGACATGAGATCACAGCTTTAAGCTTAATAGGAGAACATAACAATCTACTCATTGTTTACACATTAACCCAGAGGGCAGCTGGAAATCACAACCAACCATATGCAGTGCTGAACAAGTGGTCATGACTTTATTAATAAAGCCAAGTATTAACCAATAAGATTCTGGGAATAGTAGAATGAAAGGCAGGAGTCGCTCCCTCTCAGCTCTTCTAAGCACTAGGCATAGGGCCCAGGCTATTGTTGAAAACACCCTCTGGGATTACACTGTTCTGTCTGCCAGGATTTCATTTGCCATCTTTCCTATTTCCCAGTTCTCTCATACAGTGTTTAATCAGCTGCTGGAGTCTAGTTAGAAAGGATTCCTTTTTCTTCTTACATGCTAATATTCTGAAAAGGAAACCAATTAGAAAATTATCTACATACAATTGAGTCAAATCACAAATATAGCAATGCTTTGGTACAATAAAAATTCTTCTATATAAAGAAAGAGATATAAAATATCTCAGTATTTCCAACTCTATGACAGATATAGGTAATAGTATCCCCAATTTACAACAAGAAAATAATGTTGAGAAAGGACATTTCAAGCAACCTGCAGAACAAAGATCTATACTCAGGTCTAAATACCATACCTTCATTATTCAGTGGTTCCCATAAAGACAAAATTACTTGATAACTATGATTTATCATAATTATTTATGTCTACATTGAGCTGTACACAAATTTATTAGGAAAATGTTCTAACCAAAATGAATCACTAACACAGTGGCATTTCTCATGTATAGCTCTGTAACAATTTAAATTTTCTATCTGGTTCTTTGGTTTTTGTTTTGGTTAGGTTTGGTTTGGTTTGCAGTTTTGTGGTGCTGAGTGCTAGGGGTCAACCCAGGACCTGTCTCATGCTAGGCAAGTGCCCTGCCATACGACAACATTCTCAGCCCTTATTCTTTCATGTCTTTTTCTTACCTAACAGGAAATGTCAGATCAGGAACTTGTAATCCAAATACAAAAATCACAGGACAAGGGTGAGAGTATAAAAATTCTAATCACCCATAAAACTTCATTCAAGTGAATGGGTCTCATTAGAGTAATAGAAATTAAACATTCAAAAACTTCTAGAAGGACAGCACTCATATAGATGGCCTAGAATCAGATATTTGCAAAAATAACTGCTTCATCCAAAGAGTAGTTTAAGAGTAGTGGAAGGGAAATCTACATGTGTAATCTAGTTCTTTAGTTGATGTCTACCTTATTCAAGTCCATGCTCATACACCATGTTCTCAATGAATCCTCTTCTGAGGAACCTATTTACAACTGCTTCCTTACAGTGTCAGCTCCCTTTCTACTTTATATTTTTCTTTTTGTACAGCATCTGTAAATTTCTAACATACTATATAATTGTCATGTTTATTGTTATCTGTCCTCCACTTTATAAGCAACAGGAGAACCAAAGTATTTGCTTTTTAACAATTATGTTTTAATTGCAAAAACAGTGCCACCTGTGCTAAGGGTGACACATAATAGACACCCATTACATCTGTTGCATGAATGGAGTAATTTCTCACCTTGGGACAGAATTTAGTTTTGTAAACCAAATCATACTTATAATTAATCAGTGCTTATCCTTTTCAGCCCCAAATACTATCTGTTTTTATAATCAATAACAAATATTATGGCTTAAAATGTAAAATGCCCGACTTTACTGAACATTTTAATCGATACAGTTCTTAAATTTCTCTTCACGTCTTAACACGCATGGTATATACGTCAGTTATTCCTTTCTTTTCTCTTGATTCCCACATACACCCTTTTGTTCTCTGCTCTGTGACGCTGAGGCACTTTATTTCCAGGCTTCACTGCTGGCTGACTTCCTACTAAACTTCACTAATGAGACTAGCAAGATGGAAGAGGCTTCCTTTTCTAGCTGTGTTATTTTACATTACCACTAGCCAATGGCTTCTTTCAGCACCTCCGATACTGATGCCCAAGCCCCTCCGCAGTACCAGCGGGCCACAATCCTCTCAGTGGTTGGAGCACAAACCATGCCATGTTCTCAGTAGTCTGAGCCCAAGTCCGCACAGTACATCTTCCCCTCAAAAACTCAAGCCCTCATCCCAAGTGTTTTCAAACTCCTAGATTTAAGGAACATCATTATTCCCGTTCTGTTTCACTGGTCCTATGGTTGGTGTTCACTCCCTACAATAATTACCTACATTACCTCATCTTCCTTTTTTGCTTTATTCACCTTCAAGTGCCTATACAGCAAATTCCCTTAATTAAATCTCATCTGTTTGAACTACTTATAGTGTTTTATTCTAACTTGATATGACTGCCCTCAGTACAGCCTAACACTTCAGGCAGATCAAAAACTTGATGAGAGTATAAATATATATTTTTATCAGACAATTCAATTTTTATATTATCTTACCAAAATATGAAAAAATAGGTCTGTAAAAGAAAAAAATAATGGATTGAGATCAGAAGTTCAGTTGGCCTGCAATTTCCGCATCCCTTTATTTAATCAGTGATGGATTAAAAATGTAGTTAGACTTACAATGGTTGTAACTGTACTGCACATACACAGAGTTTGTTCTTGTCATTTTTCTCCAAAGAAAATAGTATAACAACTGTTTATATAGCCTTTATACTGTATTAGACAACATCAGTGATCTAGGAATGATACACAGAAAGATCTGTATATGTTACACATAAGCAATACACCATTTTATATAAGGGAGTTAATCATCTGTGGATTTTGGAACCCATGAGGAGTCCCTGAAGCAATCCCATGGGTACAAGGGGACAGCAGTGCCATGTTGATGCCCATGCACTCTCATCCTCCTGAACTTCTAGCTCAACCTCCTCCTCCCTACGGGCTACTCTGCATCTCCATCTGTATCTCAAACTTTAGAAGTCCAAAACTAGCTCTAGATACTACTGCCAAAACGTCCTTCCAATCCATCCCAATGAGCTTAATGGCAATTTCATCCTTAGCTTCTCAATCCAGAATCTTTTTTTTTTTTTTTTTGAGACAGGGTCTCGCTTTGTGGTCCAGGCTGGCCCTGAGTTCACTATGTAGCCCAGGCAAGCCTTGAACTCAGCAATCTTCCTGTCTCTGCTTCCCAAGTGCTGGGAGTGAGCCACCAGGCTGACACTGTGGTATGTGGTGCTGATTGCTAGTGGGCGTGAGTCACCACGCCCAATACTGTTGTATGTGGTTACCCGGGATCGAACCAGAGACCTTGCACTTGCTAGGCAGGTGCCAGAACCACTGAGCTAAATCTCTAGCCCTCAACACAGAATCTTAGAGTAAGCCTCAATTTCTTTCTTGCTCATATCCTCCAATCTAATCTGCTAGAAAGTCTTATTGATTCTTCAGTCAATATACGTTAGAATATAAACACTTCCTGTCACTTCAACTGCCACACTAAACCGTCAACAGCCCTCACTTAGATTATTGTAATAGCCTCTTAGGCAGTCACTCTTTTTCTACTCTTTCGTACCCTTGCAACTTATTCCTAGCAACAACATAAGCGATAGTCTAAAAATGTTCGAACAGTTTCCATCTAACTAAAGAGTAAATGCCAAAAAATCCCCACAAGACCTACAAGTCTTAATCTGGCCCCTATTACTTACCTGACTTCATTTTCTCCTTCATTTATCTGATTTCATTATTTCTCCTTCATTTGCTTGTCTTTAGCCATTCTAGTCTGATCTCTGTTCCTTGAACATACTAGACACATGTCTACCTTAGAGTCTCTGCCCTGGCTGGCTCCCTCTGCCTGAAATATTCTTGCACCAGATATTTATATGGTTTGCTTTCTCTGTTACTTCAAATGTTTGGAACAAACTTCTCCATGTCATTGAGATCTTCCTGATCATCCTATTTAAAAATGTACATTTCCACCT
>PVIC010017154.1:0-33082 GCA_004025085.1 Thryonomys swinderianus | reverse complement strand
GTTGATAATTTTTAACTCCAGTAACTTTTTCAATTTTTTTGCTCTTCCCTGATCCCTTTCTAATTAGCAAAATCTGCCTTTTAGTTTCTTCTCCTGTTCACCCCCTTCCTTCCTTTTGCTTTCTTCTTTCCCTCCATCTCTTAGTTGTACATAACGATATTTAACATTCTGATCCTGATTTATTTCATTCAATAAAATCACATTTTCCTACAGATAACATAATTTTATTCTTTGTTATGGTTAAATAATATTCCAGAGTGTATATACACCATACTGGCTTTCTTCCATTTTTCCTTTGCTAGACATCCAGGTTGTTTTGGTGGTGTACCTATTCTGAGTCATACCATTAAAACCATAGATATGTATGTATCACTATAGTACGTTCTCTTAAATTGTTTTGATAATATATCTGAAAATGTTACAGTTGAATTAAATAGTATTTCTAATTTTTAAGGAATCTCCATACTTATTTAATTAGTGACTGAGATAAGTAGTTTTCATTCCTACCAATAATATAGAAGGATTTCTTTTTCTTGCATCCTTGCTAGCATTCATTTACTTTTACACTGCTGATGATAGACATTTCTGCATAGGGCCAGACAGAGTCTAAACAAGTGTTGACTTCCATTTCCACAATGGCTGAAGACTTTAAACATTTTTTTTTGTGTGCTAATTCGCCATTTTGTACTTGTTTTGAGAACTGGCTGATCAGTTTATTTACCCATTTTTTTGATTGGGTTATTTGTTTTGGGAAGGATAATTTCTTAAAGTTCTTTGTGTACTGTAGGTTCCTACTTATTCTGCAGGCTGTCTTTTTACTCTGTTGATTATTTATTTTGATGTGTAGAAGCTATCTGTATGCAACTCATTTGTTGACTCTCATTATTTTTTTCTTGCGTTATTGGAGGTTTTTGTTGTTTCTGTTTTTGTTTTTTAGGAAGTCTTTACCTGTGCCTCTGCCTTCAAGTGTCATTCCTATGACATTATGACATCTTCCACCCATCTTGAAGTTTCTGGTTTTATATCTGCTCCTTTTATCTACCTGACTGGACTTGAGTGCAGGGCAAGAGACTGGGATCTAGTTTTGATCTTCTGCATGTGGACAATCAGGTTTTACTGTGCCGTGTGTGACAACATGGGTGAGTCTCAGAGACACTATGGTCAGGAAAAGAAGCCAGAAACAAAATTCTATATCTTACGATATTTTATTTATATGACATTCTACAAATAGAAAATTATGATAGCTGAAACTAGATCAGTGGTTTCTCAGAGCTGAAGTAAGAATAACTCAGTTTTGCTTTTTTCTAAATTTTATGCAAATAGAATCCTAGAGGCCCCTCATCCCATCTCACTGGGCAATGCCTTTTTTGGCAGAGTCACACTCTGATCTTCACTCATGTTTCTGCGAGCAGATATACATTGTTACTTTCATTTCTGTGTATTATCCTTATATGTAAGTATGCCATAATTAGCAAAATGACTACTTTTTCCATATGGACATCTTAAAATTACCTTATTAACAGGCTAATTGGTCAGAAGCTTAAGTGTTACCTAAGTCTGACACCACCTGGATTGGATTTGCCTCATCAATTCACCTCTTAAGTATAAATTAAAACTGAGTACTTGTCTGCAAAATACGGATTTATCACTAATTTCCTTGTCATTCGATCACTTTGGGGTCCACTCTCAGATATTATCACATTTGCTTTGTCACTACCCTCGAACTCCCAAGTTTGTTTCTTTATGTAAGTTCTTTATTTTCAACATATTTTCTGATTTACAGCCAAACATACTTTTGTCTTTCTCATATCTGAAGATTCGGTAATTTCAAAATATTCAACTCCTATATCATGATACCCTTGGCACTCTCTCTAAATACATCAAGATACTGCCTGAAAGAAAAGGCAAAGTAAGAGTTGCTTTCAAATCAAATGCAATTTAAGTGATATGGAATTATGCTTCCCAAAATGAATATGGTAAAGTACAGTTTATGGATACAAGGTAAATTCTTAGTAGTATTACCTTCAATTACTATGGTAGATAGAGCTATAGATAGAGAGAAAGCCTGAATATCTATAGCTATAGATAGGTAAATTACAGTTTATGGATAAAAGGTAAATCCTTACCAGTATTTTCTTTAATTACTATGGTAGATAGAGCTATAGATAAATGAGATAGGTGGATTCATTTTAAATGGAGAGTTTTTGGCAAGAGCTCTATGAGGGAATTTTTGGAAGTTTAATAATAAATGTTTCTCAATCTCAGAACTTGCATACATAAAAGCAACATGACCAGGATTAAACTTGAATAGTGAGTTTTTGCATTTTATTGTGCCTATGCAAATCATTTCATGAATTTCCATTTATTCTACCATATAAGCATGTTCCTAATTAATCTGTTATTCAAAAGCCACCAGCATTATATAAGTAACTGCATTCTTTCATGACATTGACTAAAGCCCAGAGCAGATTCTGTGGCCTAATTAATTTTTTTAAAGCCTTTTTCTCAGCGGGATGCTGCCTACCTGGATCTTTGAATGAAAGAATATTAATGAAGCTCCAATGCAGATGACTATATTGAAAGCAATGAAGAATTTATTAGAAAGACAGCCATCATGGCTGTGCAGCATATGAGGCATAAAACTGCTATAAGTAATGACAGAGTGTAGTTTAAGCAAGAAATGGGTAGCAGAGCTACAAAAGGAGAGCTTGGAAATACATTATTTTGTAATAAAGTCCCCATAAAAATTGAAATATGAGGTAGAAAGATTAACATGGTCATACAAGTCATCTTTAATGTTCGTAGCCAAGTTCTGCCTTTTCAAAAGAGTAAACTGAATTTATGCCTGGAACAACATGTAAGTCAAAACCATTATTTATACATTCCATGCAAATGACTTCAGACCTTTGGTTTGCAGTTACCAAGTAATGTTCAGTATCATTTAAATTTATTACATTAACAGTGGATCAGAAGCTGTATTTCTACCTGTCAGGTGGCTAACATTTGTAGGTCATGCCCTCAATAAATAGACTATCTGAGGTTTATTAAGCCCTGTAGTGCTAGTCCCAAATCTATAAACAAAGTATTTTTGTATATTTTCTTCCTTACACTAAATTTAGATGTTATCATTCACTCTATAATAATGTTTTCCTATCACTTCTCAGCCTTTTGGTCACACTTACCTTGTGTTCCTACGGTGTATTAACTTCTTTAGGATGCATAGTTCTCTAATTTAGAATGAGAACTTTTAATGAAGTTTTCTCTAAACTAAAATCCAGACAAATCTTTACCATCTGGGTGACTTTGGTCAATGTACTGTCTCATATTCAATAAGAACATACCAGTACAAATTTCACTAGATTATTAAAACAAATAAGACCTATATAGTAGACCATTAATTGTAATTGCCCAAATAATTATTATCATCATAATTATTATCAGTAAACTCTGAGTACTTTTGTAATAACAGTACCATCAAAGTCCTGGAGAAGAAGAAAAGCATATTTCTTTCCTTATATAGTCATATCTCAGTTTTATGTCTAAAGTTAAAAGTCTGGTTAACTTGTATCAAATGAGATTGTAATTAAATTGATAGATAAATAGTTACAAAAATTTCCTGGTCTTCATGCCTGCTTAGAAATAACTATGAAATTAGTCTGTAATCTTAAATGAAATTGGATTATAGATTAAAAAACACATTTATAGGGCCAGAGGGTTAGCTCAGTGGTTCCGACGCCTGCCTCACAAGCTCAAGGTCCTGAGTTCGATCCCCGGTAACCAGATATAATGCTGGGTGTGGAGACATGCCCACCAACAATCAACACCGCATACCATAATGCTGGACATGGTGGCTCACGCCTGTAATCCCAGCACTCAGGAGGCAGAGACAGGAGGATTGCTGAGTTCACGGCAGCTTGCCTGGGCACCATAGTGAGCTCAGGGCCAGTCTGAACTACAAAGTGAGACCCTATCTCAAAAAAAAAAAAATATATATATATATAAAATAATTTCTAGTGAATTTGAATTCTTATCCATTTAAAGTCCATCATCAATGGAGAATAGAAGTAATACCATTTTAAATAGGTTACTCATAGAGGCATCAGTGAAAAAAATACCTAAGCAATGGCCTGGGGATAGTGAAAACACAAGCCATGTGAGAGTCAGGGCAAAACACTGAAGGGGAGAGAATAACTGGTACAATTGAACTAAAGTGGAAACAGAACCATACATATCAGTGGAGGGAATGGTACTGGGTTCAGTCCATGTGAGATGCTGGCAATAAGGTTCATTATACAGAAAATGTTCAAACACTAATTAAATGAATGGAAATTTTACCATTACTTTGCACTGACAATAGTAAAAAGTACCACTGATAAAATAGTACTACCTGAGGAAAAATCTGAGGAGGTCTCAGTTCTACACAATGGACATTGTTTTTATTGAGGCTGATGGACTTCTCTCAATACTTCCACACTGGTATACCACCTAGTAGAAGCCGATCAGCAAAGAACAGCACAGGGCAAGTGTGTCAGATAGGACGAACAAAAGAAAGAGTGAGGTGGATCAGGCCAAGCTGATCAGGTCACAATAACTTGGCTAAACTGCACAGGGCTTTGGCCCCTGTAAAGATGTTACATTGCTTCCTTTCAGCTAGGTTATGCTCTGTGTGGGATGCCACCTGGTGGGTTGGGCCAGAGGATTTTAAAATATCTTTTGGGTTTCAGCCAATTGTTTATCCTATTGAAAATATACTATTGGTAAGCAGACATGGCTTATGGGCAAAATCATAATAAAACATAGTGGTTTTTCTATTTCATTGGTAAAGGAATAATAATATACTAAAATAATAATATACTAAATAATAAAAATGAACAATAACATGGCATCATGACCCTAGATGAGTCAGACCACATTATTAGTCACATATTCACAAACCTGGAAGAGAAGGAGCCCATGTATCACACAGAGCCTCATGGAGCTTTTGTGAAACATATGATCAATTTGAGTAATTATACAGGCTGATAGGGAGGTGAAACCTATTGAGTTCAAGACAGGGTAAATGCAGTTGTTGTAGATACTAATGAAAATAGCTGTCAGAGAAGCTTTATATATCACTGGGTATGAGGAACCTTGGAGACTGAGCCACTGTGAGTTTCAAAGATGTCAAGTCAAGAATTGATACTAGTTAAGGTTTGCAATGTCCTCCAAATCTTGTGTTGAATGCTTATTTGCCAGCAGAGGAGTTGTTCAAAGATAGAAGTTTTTGAGGGAGAGACCATAAGGTCTCTAAGTTAATGAATAAATTAGTCAATTTATTGATTAGTAACTTAATGGACTATTGAGTGGGTAAAAACTTTTGGATGTGCACCTTGTTGGAAGAAGTGGGACATTGTGGGTATGTCTTTGGAATGGCATATGTTGTCATTCCAGTTTCTCTTAGGGTTTTGGCTGCTATGCACTGAGCAGACTTTTTTGTCCCATGCTTCCATGGTCATAGTGTTCTGCCTTATATTAATCCCAAGTGATTGGACCAATCATGGAATAAAAATTCCAAAAAAGGAGTCCAAAATAAACCTTTCATCCTTTTAGTATTTTTTAACATCCCATGCATTTTATCACGGTGATACTTAGTTACTGTATTACTTTATACAATATACTGATAGCTTAGATTGAGTCAAGATATAAAATTGATAAGAGCAGTGGAAAAAAATAAGAATCAAGATATGTTATGTACAGAAAAAAAATGCCAATGAGAAATGTGATCACAATGCATTCCTTAAATGCACCAATAAACTCAACATATTAAAAAATGATGAGAGAACAGGTGCTGAATGTGCTTTAAAGGAAACCTAGTGAGGGATGTGGAGGAATTGAGTGTGATGTTTGAAAGACAGAAAGTAGTTATGGCACTAAAATGGTAACAATGGCATGTGGAAAAATGATATTCGTTTACAGAGATGAATTATTTAAGGGAGAAATAAGTACTTTTAATGTATCTAAACAGTGAAATATCATGTGGCTGAAATAAATATTTAGTAACACATTAGGTTCCACTGTGGAAGTATCTCAAAATATAGTAATATTTTTAAAATACTTGGTACTTAAAATTTGCATTTAAAAGGAAATGAAAGATAGATATTTTCATTGGCTTCCATATATATTTTTCAAAAATAGAAAGTCTGTATGACAGGGGAATTGGCAATGACCAGAGTTACATGTTGGAAGGACATTAGATCTCTGACTAGTAATATGTGGCAATTTCTTTGCTGTAAATAAGCAAACAAACAAACTAAAAACATGACCTAACTTATTCTTTTTGTAATGTTCTTGCTTACTTCATGCAGACCAGCTCTTCCATGAATTTTTCTAAAATTTCTTGCAAAGCAATGCTATCACCAAATATTTCCTCCAATTTCCTTTTTTTTCTGTGAGAAAGTCTTTATGTATTCTGGAAAATTTAAGAATATTTCCTCTGCATATATAATTGTTGGTTGGTGCTTTTTTACTTCAACACTAAATATTTCACTCATTTTTATTTGCATGATTTCTAAATGGGAATTCAGTATAATTCCTTCTCATTTTTAAATTTTAATGAACATTTTAGTACTTGTTTGCAGTACACCATGTTCACATTTCTTATGGAAAACTGATATATATACAACACGTATCTTCTTTTAATTTCTACTTCTCTCGCTCTTCCTTTCCTTCATCTTTAGATCCCCTTTACATTTTCCAAAATTTATCTCCCCGTTTCCTATTGCATGCATCTTTCATTCTGCCTGTTAATTCATTTATACATTGGATATCTTATATAAGGGAAGCCATGTGATGTTTAAGCTTATCTGTCTGATTTATTTCATTTAACATTATATTTTCAAGGTACATCTATTTTCTTATGAATGACTTCAATTTATCCACTTTTTAAAAATCTTTATTGGTACATTTTATATATGCACATCATGATTACACACAATATTGAGAATCTGTACCAGTATATAAAACAATTTACTTGGGCCAGAGATTTAGCTCAGTGGTTTCCAGCACCTACCTAGCAAGCGCAAGACCTGAGTTTGATCTCAGGTAACCACATACAGTGCTGGGCGTGGTAATTCACACCCACCAGCAATCAGTATCACATACCACAGTGCTGGGTGTAGTGGCTCAAGCAGGTAGTCCCAGCACTTGGGAGGCAGAGACAGGAGGATTGCTGAATTTGAGGCTTGCCTGGGCTACATAGTGAGCTCCCTGAACTACAATGCAAGACCCTGTCTCAAAAAAAAAAGTTACTTCTCATTTTTCCCATTCCCTGCAACCCCCTGCCCCTATATACTTAGCTTTGCCTCCACTGTTTTATTACCATATTTTTCCCCTTGTTACTTACCCCTACACCCTATTTCCCTTTGAATATTTTCTATTTCACAATATCTACCATATATTCTAGAGCTTTTTCAGATTTTCAGTTTCTTATACCAGAGAAAAGGCATAATACCTACAGACCTGTGACCTATTTATCCATTCTTATGGCAAAGTACTTCAGTGTGCATAAGTGTCATATTTTTATATCTATTTATTTATTGATGGACATACAAATATATAAAAATGTATCCCTGATGATTAGAGAAACCCAAATTAAAACAGTACTGTGGTTCTGAGTCAATTCCAAAGGATTGTCTTCAAGAAATTAAATAATAAGATTCAATGAGTACCAGCAACTCAGCTTCTCCAGGAAAAAGTATCAAGAGCCCATAAAGAAGTCTCGGGAGGAGCCGAAGCAAGTGGAGAGTATCCAGGAACCACAAAGGAACAAAAGAGAAGAAAACAGACAATACCCCATCACAGCAGCAGTGAGACCATGCAGTGCCATAGACGGCAGCTGGATAGTTGCCAACAGGGAGCCAAAGTGAAACCATTTTTTCTGCTCACAGAGAACTGGAGACCAGCACCAGGACCTGGAGAATCTTATGCATTTGGAGCAGCCGGACAGTCACAAGGACTGGCCTGAGGGGACAGAGCAGAGGGGAAGGAGTCAGCTGAGAGACAGGGATTGGTGACCACAGACTCAGTTCCTATCGTCAGAAGCCAGTTTCAGCCTCAGTTATACAGGATTGGAGGTCACACACGTGCTGCCCCCTAAGTAGATCTCTACTCTGTTCTGGGAGCAGACGCCATTTTTTACTTCTAGCACATACAAAGATACTTCCGGGCCTGAGCTCTACTTCTTAACCTGAACCTGAGGAAGAGTCAGTCACATGTCCAAAAGCAGTAGGAAACTTTCTTTTACTATTCTTTATTTGATCACATTATTTTTTAATTTGTTTGACTTTTTTTTTTTTTTTTTGAGACA
Organism: Thryonomys swinderianus; assembly: GCA_004025085.1. Classification (NCBI taxonomy): domain Eukaryota; kingdom Metazoa; phylum Chordata; class Mammalia; order Rodentia; family Thryonomyidae; genus Thryonomys; species Thryonomys swinderianus. The sequence continues at coordinate 24,738 of PVIC010017154.1, read as the reverse complement.
GGGTCTCGCTTTTAATTCAGGCTGGCCCTGAGCTCACTATGGAACCCAGGCAAGCCTGGAACTCAGCAATCCTCCTGCCTCTGCCTCCCAAGTGCTGGGATTACAGGCGTGAGCCACCATGCCCAGCACTGTGGTATGTGGTATTGATTGTTGGTGAGCGTGAGTCTCCACACCCAGCATTGTATGAGGTTACCGGGGATCAAACTCAGGACCTTGCGCTTGTGAAGCAGGCGCCAGAACCACTGAGCTAACCCTTCGGCCCTTGTTTGACTTTTTAATGTTTTACATTTTGCTCTATTCCTCCGTCTGTAGATTTTCATCACAGTTTTATCCATTATTTTACACTTCTTTCTTTTATGAGCATGTTTGTGTTTGCTTCCCTTAATCTTGCCTTTTTTCTCCCAATATAGTTTATAAGAAGTAATAGAATTCATTCTCCCTTGTCCACCGATATCCCTTTCACTTTTTCCCATATCTTTTCACCTGACCTTTTCTCTTGTTTTATTCAGTTTCAATTTTACTTTGTTTCCTCCCCTCATTTTTTATTGTCTCCAACAGACATTTTCTCTAATTTGTATCAATCATCAAATATTTTCCAGTCCTTATTTTTCACTACCAATTTTGCTGTTTCACCTGCTATTCCTTTCTAAATACATAACAACATACTCTTAACATCAGTAGGATCCCTGCTACCCCCTCCTATTTCCTCTTCCCTATACCACAGAGGAGAGGAGATGCAAAGTTGTTTTCCTTTTTCTTTCCTCTTTCCCTACCCTCTATCACTACCCAGTCTCCTACCCACTGTATTTTAGGAAACTAATTCCATAGAATTACCATGAAATGATGTTTCATTGTTTTGTTTTGTTGTTTTGCACCAGCAGGGGAGACACAACCACCACATTTAGTGTACATTAACTGTGGGCCAAGACTCATGTTATTCAGAAGCTTACACTGTAGCTGAGGATTTCCGCTTCAGACTAATGGTAGACTTAACACCATCTTATGGTATCTTATTTTTCAACTGTCTCTGAGAGGACACTGTAATGGCTTAGCTCATTACTGCTATAATTTAATTGATTGCATAGGACTAATCCTAACTTATTGGACAATACAATGCCAGTAACTTGTCTGCTAAACTCACCATAACACCCATGGAGAAGAACAGCAAGAATTCCTAACTTGAGAACTCAAACTGGATGAGATTTTACAAGCATGATTACTTCCTGGCAGAAAGAGGTACTGGGTCTTAGTTCACTTCAGTATTTCAGTGGAGAAATCAGAGGAATTATTGGGGTGAGAGCACCCAGACACTCTGGGTACTGAGGAATCACACATGTAATGTTTCATTGGAATATTTAATCTGTGTCCCCATCAGACTTCTTATACATTAAGTTTTTATATGTTTCTGATTTATTTACTAATGTGAGCTTTTGTCAGTATTTTTATAGTTTCATGTGTTTCTTAGGTTGTTACTCTTGTGTATTTGTTATTTCATTGGCTCTGATTTAACAGGTGAGGGTTCTTTTCCTCACTTCAGCTTTTATCTTCACTTCAAGCTCCTGAGACTATATTTATTCCTCTTCTAAACATATAAACTCCTTCTAAATTTTTAATTCATCATTCTTAGATCCCTCATACTCACTCCTATCTGCACTAGTGCAGTTCTTCGATCTTCCCATCCTTAGGTTCCCTGTGACTGCCCTAGCTTATTGTCCTCTCGATAAGCAAGTTCTCATAATCACATAGCTTTCTTCAAACACAAAATGAACACCTTTTCCAATGTTTCCCTTGTCCCCAAAAAATATCCTCTGAAAACACTCAACAATAAAACTTCAACTTAACCAAAAGTATTCCAATAAAATCAAGCCCTACCTACATCAATTTTTTCTTCTCATTTCCCAGTGTTCTACCTAAAACTTCCACCTTAATATCTAACAATACTCATTCAACCATCTCTCATCCCCCACCTACCTCACTGCAGAATAAGCACAAATAACCACCCTTAGTGCCCATAGAAAACAGACAAAAGGAGGAAGAATAACTGAAAGGAATATCATATAAAGGGGTTGTAAAATTTAATCCACGGATACCATTATACACAGAGGCATTTCACCTGCTCTTTACCCTTTATTTAGTTATTATCAAACAACTTTTTTTTTAACTTGGAGGTGCACTATTTACCATTCAGAGCTATTATAGATATATTTTTGAAAAGACACTCTGAAATGAAAGCTGTCAGTATCTGTGCTTCCAAGACATATAGAAATACCATGAGGCTCATACAGAATTGTCACAAACATCACATTAGGCTTTAAAAGGTGTCTGACACATCAGAAATATTCAATAAGTATTTACTGAATAAAACCTGCAAGAATTTCTATTTTTATCAGAATACTCTGTCTCCACAGTATGGATAACATACATTTTTAAATTTTGAAGATAAGTGAAAGCCTCTATTCAGAACATAATGATAAAATATTTCCGTGGAGATTTCCACAACAGATCAGCAACTGGAAATTATAAAATTATATCAATCTCCATAATTTTAAACAAAGATAACAAATTTGCCTCTTGACTTTGTTAGTAGAGTTCATTTTCCCTCTGACCCCTTTCTTGCTTTACTATGTAAAAAGAGAACTATATTTGTTCAAAGGGAGATAATTTATTTAAATATATAGCTAAGTTCTTGTATGTCCACCTTTTGCAAAGTTCATGGAAAAGTAGAGAAGTAGGAGACTTGGGGCCCAACTTCTTCTTTTTTACCAGGAAATCATTGCCTTGTGCTTGCAAAACAGGCACCAGAACAAGTGAGCTAAATCCTCAGCTGAGATCTAATTTCTAGGTGGGCAACTAGACAAATATTTCTTGTCTTCTTTTCTCACTCCCATTTCCAGCTCCTCAATTCCATAGGAATAATATTCAAAATTAAGTTTTGGCCTTTGAGGTGGAAGTAGGCAGAGTAGAACTTTTGCCAACTTCTTTTCTGGAGTCTTCAGATCAAAATCTCCTGAACAAAAGAAGTCTAAATTCTACTCCATTCATGTTCATTAAGGTTCTTTCCTAATACTTTGAAATACATTTCTACATTAAAGTGGAGAACTTCCCTTTGTTAGGCTTTGTCCTTTGCTAAGGGCAGCTGATTAGGAACAAGACCCAATTTTCAGGACAGTGAATGTATAATCATCCACTGACAGTCAAGTTTTGTGCAATATCCATACATACCATTTTTAAAAACTAGAATGACTGTAGAAGAAATAGCTTCTGTCTTGCAATCACTCATTTTATATATTCAGCCTGATTTTTTAAACAAATAAATGTTCTAAAAATGTTTGCATAATTTCTTACTAATCAAACATAATGTGCTGTCTACATAGTTTTGTGTTCAAGAATACTGTATCATTTCAGTTAGAAATTCCATTATATACATTATTCTGACTTTTCTTTGTTTGATTAAAATTTATATAATTTCAATTGTTGTTTATCCTGTCATAGAAATCAACTCAGTGTTATTGTGAGAAATAGTTATACAATGTGGACCATTTATAAGTTTCTTGTACACGTTGCTGTTCTGATGTTTATATTGTTGTCTAACTTAGTACTTATTTTTACCATAAATGTTTAAATTTCTTTAGTAGGATTTCTCATATTCCTTTGTGAGTAACTTTTCAGAATTAGTAATATTCACAGGGGCAATTCTAACCTGATAAATAGGAAGATTATGTTCCATTTTCTATTACTCATACAGAGCAAATAATTATCACATAGATCCACATTTATAATTATTTTGAAATTGTCTGTTTTTTGTGTTAAATGGTGTTTTGTTTTCAGTGCTGAAAATATCAAAATAGTCCTTGTAGTACTGTATAGTATTTTTCACATCTTTAGTTTCATTACTTCCACCTTTACTTCATATATAAGTATAAAGTCTTTAGATAGATCTTAAAGTGAAGAAAGTAATGATATAATGATATAAGAAGCCAAAAAATATTTTGTTTCTATTATTTTGTGTAGTAAGATTTTTCTGTTCTACAAAAGGTAAAGACATTGTAAAAGATCTATGTTTATTTACTCAGAAGTACCTTTTTCCATATGGTAGTGATATATCGTTGAGGAATTCTGCATTTAATTTTTTAATAGTTCAAAATTCCCAGATATTAAGATCACACAAATATTAAAGAATAAATGCTCCATTAGCCAGTTATTTTATATTATTTATATATCACATATCATTTTCTGTACATTTTTTATAAACTATAATAATCTCTCAGGGATAAAAATTGAAACTCAGATGACACCTCTTATGCTGGCTAAATAAGAAATTAAATGTAAAGTTTCTAATTTACAAAGCATATTCTTTTTGCACAAATACCCATGTACCTAAGCTTAGATCCACTTTTAAAAATATGTTATTCTCTGATCGTTTCTTTGTTGTTTAATATTTAAATTATAATTCTGCTCTTCAATTTTTTTCTATTTTTTAAATTTGACAAAGAGAACATATGAAATAAGATTATTTTTGAAGTCTCATAAAACTAGCACACAAAGCTTGCAGAGAATTTGGTGGAAAGGACATAATGTGGCTTCTTATTATGCATACAGTGCTGCTTTTTGGGTGTCTGACCTTTTTTTCTGCATTTCAGCCATGATTGAAATCACAATGCCTGTTCCTCAGTCTCTGTCCACCTTGGCTCAAACCAATAAGCTGTATAATTTATTTTCAAAATGTGTTATTAGGGAAGAAATAAAGTTTGAATTTTAAGATCAAAAGACATGAGAAAAAGAAGTAATCTGTGGCGTGTTTTACTGAACATTCAAACCCCCTTGGAGTTCTTCTGTCACTTGCATTGTGTCTTTCTACTACACATTACCTTGTATTTCAAATTTCCTTCCTTGAGCTTTTATAGTTTATAATCTGTCCCAGGAGCAGGTTTAAATGACAGGCCTGATGGAATATTTTCTTAAGATCTAAAGAGGAAAGAAGGGATACTTTCCAAAAGAAAGCACTATTTACATGGAAAGAGAAATTCTCTGACTGACATATCCACCACAAGCAGTTCCCTTTTTTTATGAGCTCTTCAGCACCACTGTGTATACTAACCAGGCCTCGCGAAGCGGTGAAGGGAGACTTTGGGAAAAAGCAAAGGAGCAGAGCAGGATGATCTTAGCACGGAGAAGAAAGAGAAGAAACTACATGAAAGTGTATGGCAAGCCAGCTAAGTATGAAAAGAATCCCCCAAACAGTAGACAGAATACAGACGTTAGTAATGGGGACCTTGGGTGGGTCAGCCCGGGGCACCAGCAGTCTAGTAGAAAATGTACTCAAGGAGAAAGGAACTCTTCCTTCTGAGGGAAGGCAGCTTCTGAAAAACACACTTTTGCTAGAATAAGGCATGACTGAAAATGTGAAAATCTTAGGAGGTCTCTAGGTACAATATAAATCTATTACATTTCTTAAAAGGTTGAGTTTACTCTAAGATGATTCTAACAGAAAAATGCTGAAGTTTATATGGTCATTTTCTTAATGATCTTAAGAAACCAGGTCTTTCTGAAATCCTGAGAATGTTTTTGGGTAAAATACATTTAAGCAAAATACAATTAAGGTTTTAGATAGCCATGGGGAATATAAACTTTAACATCACACTTAATTGTAATTTAAAACATTATTTTTGAGGAAGTAAAGACTGAAAACTATGGAATACTACTGAATACTGAAATCTTTTGGAATATAGCTATATTTTAAAGACCTCTGATTCTCAAACTATTTTAACTTTTATTTTTACTAGTGCATGTTCATAGTACATAGTTATTACATTCCTACTAAGTAGTATGTAAGTTAAGGCTCTATGCCTTAATTTTTTTGGACCAGATTTCCCTCCTTTAAACAATTCCTTTTTCAGAATACCAATGCTAAAATGGAAATCTGGAGTCTCCATTTACAACCAAACAAGACATTAATATAATAAATGATAGCATGAGTAAAAGTAGTATTCAAATGAATTTTAAAATCTTAGACTATGCTTGCCTATGGCCCATTCTGCACACAATCTCCTGTGGCTGTTGTACAGACACTGTTTTGTGATGCACCTGTCAGTAGCTGCCAGTCCTGATGTTATTTCAATGACAGAAACCTCTACCGTAGTTCTCCCAGGATGCATCTCGGTCTCCCACTCTCTCTAGTCAATTTTATAAGGAAAAAAAAAGAATAGAAAGTCCATGTATAGGACCATAATGTGACTGCTGCTTTTGCTCATCTCCCTGGCCAAAAATACATCAAATTGTGAATATCACCAATTCTGATACACTTCTGTTCAAAATGACATCTTGGCTCACAATCTTTATTTCTCCTCTGTGTGTGTTCCAGTGCATACGGATGTCTGCGCTCAGACTGGCTTAACAAAATACCACTCACTGAGTGACTTAAACAACTAGAACTAATTTTCTCAGAATTGGGGGAGATAGAAACCCGAGATCAAGGGGCCAGAAGATTAATTTGTGACATGATTATATTCTGAGCCTGTAGATGGACATCTTCTCATCATGTCCTCATCTGGCCTTTTCTGTGTGTGCAGAGAAAAGAGCTTATAGGTGTCCCTCTTTTATATGCACAACAGTCACTACATTACTGATTTAGAGCCCCTGCTCTATGCCCTCAGGTGATCTTAATTATCAATTCATTTCATAACAGTGCCTCAAGATCTTTAGAGCTCTCATAACTCCTTGCCTTTAGTGTTTAGATAGTCCTCATCTTCTTCATTTAGAATAAGAGACAACTTTTCTTTCATTATTTCTTCCCTTAAAATCCCCTTTATACTTTTTAGTTGGCATAATTTGAGGTGAAATCAGACTTTTCTGGTATTGTATTATTAATATTTGATATAGTCACACAACTCCATAAAAATGGTTCTATTTTTGTTGATAAGGTTATTCATCAAGTGAGCTGGGTTTTCTGTTTCCATTTCCAGAAGACTTTCACCATTCAGAAACAACTGCATGCAATCTTGTGATTTCTGCTGACATACCATACACCTTTAGTTTCCTGCTCAGTCGACTCTCAATGACTCTCTAACTCCTGGTATTGTATACAGATGGTCTTTTCCTCATGTCTTACATATTTTCTTTCTTAGGTCAATTTCTTTATGTGTCATCTAATAATAACTTTCTTAACTGCCTACCATATTCCATATGTTTGTAGATAAAGAGTCAAACTCTAACCTAACAATAACCCCCACCCTAATTTCATTCATACTTCCCTTTTCATATTTGTCCAAGTTTGATCCTGAGAAAATATTAAGGACTCTCTGTTCTACTTGCCCCTTGTCCTAAAAAAGAAATACAATCAAACACTATTTAGCTTAATCTTTTAATATCATCTAACATCATATACTTTTATTCAATCTTATTGCCACTACTTAGTTCTAATCTACATTTCCTTTTATCTGTAAGATACAAAGCAGTCCTTTAACTGACAGCTGTACTTTCATCATTTAATAAAATATTTATGGAGTACCCAAAGCAGATGTGAGAGTCAGTGACCATTCAGTTGGAAAGTAGGGTAAATAGAGACATTGTTCACATGGAGTTTACTGCCTTCTAGGGCAAAAACACTATAAAGTATAAGTGTAACTTTTGTGGATAATTGGAAATGCTAGGCTTTACAGAAACATACCAAAGGAATTTACTTACAGCGGGAGTCATGAAAAGCCAAAAGTAGAGTGCTTATGTTAGGACTTAAATATGCATTCGCCACAAATTAAATAGCTAAAGGATGTCCCAAATTAAAGGCATAAATAATCTGAGAACAGTTCAAGGGTAATAGAGATCTCTGGAAAACTGGAGGCTGTTAAATATTACCAGCAGTTATGGGAGGAGATGATAAGTAATGATATAAGCACCAGATGAGTTTAGGAGTAGTTGGCTGAGGTGTGTTAAGAGACTGGAGATGATTCTTCCTACTTCTGGACTTACTAGGAACTCTGAGAATTTTCTGCTTCCATAATTCTAAGCATAGTCAATTAGTTTTCCTTGCCTTTTTTATATACATATTATACTGTTTAATGGCAAAGATGTTACCTTACTCATTTCTGTGCCCCACAATTTAGTGTTAGATCTGGAACATATTCAACTTTCAGGAGATATTTGTTAAATGATAAGTGAATGAATGAACATGTAGATAAATAAAAATAACTCCAGTAGGGATGCTGAACTCTACTCTGAAATCCACAAGTTTTATCTACTTAGATCTGAATTATGAGAGTCTTTCTCAGTGCTCACCCATAGTAGCCATAATCCTCCTGCACTCAAACAACATGGTGGAATTGTGGTTTCTAATTTCCTACATATATTATAATGACCTGTTTTTCACATTTAATATACTTCTTCCTAGATGTCTCTGCATAATCGATATATCAGAATCTATGGGGTTAAGTTTATACATTACTTGAGTGATTTGATGCAAGGTCTAAAATTAGTTCATGGACCTATCTATAGGAATGTTGAAGATAAGACAGCAATCATTTTATTTCATACTATCATAAAACACATCCCCACATTAGCCCCATGATGTCAAAGAATGAATATTAGTGCATACTTCAGGCATTCAGACTTTACAATGAGTAGATTTTGCATTTTAAATAGAAAAATATTTTAAGACAAAACTTTCCAAAAGAAAGGATCACACATTTTCACCAGATGGCCTTACTTAGGGAAAATAAATGTTGGGAAATGTAATGGTATCTAGCCAAGAGAATGAAATACAGAAAGGCTGACCAATAGGCCATATGCTCAGTACAGCTCTACTTTTGTGTTCTTTTAAGCTTTATTCAACAGCCTCTATTTAAAAAATGTCCATTCATAAGTAACCCATTTTATTTTTTATAAAACTGTTCACATGCAATAAAAAATGCTTTATGCTTTTATTGGTACATGGATCATATACTTATGGTATAGTAAAAAAAAATATTTTGTGATCCTTTGCGGTACTCTTCCTACTTCAATTCTGTTCTTTTTAACTAATGTGACCTTTTTTCCGCTTGAAAAATTCTACTCAAATTCAAATGCAATGTAAAGAGTAATTGTTAATGCCCCTAATCCACTTGTACACCCAAAGGTTTTATGTTTTCTCCTGTGTTTTAGACATTTATGTTTTATCACATATGAAGTGGCATATCCCTGCTGGATTTTAATGGGTTCTTATCTCAAGTTTCATTATCTATGGAGTTCCTCAGAGCTTCATGTATTTGTTGTGGTGTCCCCAGTATAAACATAGTCCATGCCATGTAGAGGTGCTGAAGAAAAATTGGACAGATGAGTAAAGAAAAATTCTACCCTCATTATTTTGTGGTTAATTGACTTCACATTATCCATTCCTTTCCAAAACTTTCTAATACAATAGAATGTGCCCTCCAAACACCAAAAGAGTGTCCTATGACATTAATGTCTCATTGTACTTCATATATATGGTCAACTGCTAGGAACTGTCTTCTTGTTTGTTTGCTTGTGAAATCTCTCATCTACCAGAAAATTTGTAGCAGCCCTGTGTTCCTTATTGAGCCAGGTGCTGATGAATGTTTTAAGTAAGAACACTCTATTTTATGGAACCTATTCAGGACCACCTTTGCCACTCTTTCCTTCATTTTCAGTAGCATCTGTACCATTATGTATGATTACCTATATCTGGAAATACATTATCTGTGATGAGTCCAAGTAAGTTCTACTGCCCTATCCTAGTTTTCTAACTGGAATACAAGAGGTTAGATTGTCACAATGAATTGTTAAATGACCTGAATGATGACATGATTTGGTTCCATGTGACAATTTGTAATTTGAAAAAGATAATTTGGGGAATGGAAAAAATCGACCAAGTCAGATATTTTTATTAAAAATTTAAATCACTTTTTCCTTTACTTGAGCTCTTGCTCATTTTAAACTTTTATTTGAAATAAACTGATGGAGCAGGGCCACTCTCTTAACTGTCCATGGGTTCTTAACATGGCACCTGGCACTACAGTAAATAAACTTTGGTCAGTATTTGCTGATTGATGACTGGAGAGATCTGGTTTAGCCTTAGAATCAGAACTCCCGATTTTCAAACAAGCTTCTCAAAGCCTTCATTCCCAGAAGAACTAAAGAAAACCAGTTGACAAGAAATTGTACAATATTCAGGTTGTCAAATTTAAATAGAGATTTCCTGCGCAGTGAGAAGTAGCCCAGTGCCAATTTCACATTTTGTTCTTTGGTATCTAGTCAAAACCTGCTCTGCCAGTGAGCTGATGGGGCAGGAGTATGCTGTGCACCACAGGCACACAAAAACATCATACTTCAGGTTTCTGCTCTACGTAGGGCAAGAATTGTGTTTGCTGGTGGGGGGGGGGGATCATACCAGGAAAAAGATTCTTCCTTTTTTGGGTGCTCACATTAAAGTCTGCTTTAGTCCACACTGCCTTTAAAATAGATTATATATTGAAATGAAAAATCTATCACCTAATATGGCCAGAGAGATTAAGAGAGTTGGCCCAACTGACCACAGGAGACACCTTTAATTCAAAACCTAAACCATGAAAACAGTGACTGAGATAGAGGAGCTTTACAACACCTGAGGGACTCAAAAAGCATATTAATCCACCTCCAGCAACATTGCCAATTTAAAAGAATGATTAACCTTCTCTCCCACTTGACTCAACATGGCATATGCATTACACCACTCTAAATGCTAGCAGACTCCATGCTTACAGCTTCCATTAGGTAGCATTTAGTATCCATGAAAACTTTCTTCAAGAAGTAATTACTTTCGAGACTCTACAAGTTTCAGATGGGAAAAGAGAAAAAAAGAAAAGAAGCTCAAGTAAAGGAAACTAGGAAAAAATAACAACAACAAAAGCAAGTTGATCCCAAAATTAGTTTAAAGGTGATTTAAAATATAGTAGAGGGGCATTTGTTCTCTTCCTGTTTTAAATGGAGCACTTTACATGTTTTACTTATTATTTAATGATGTTAAAAGTCTTTGGAGAGGGAGATGCATACACACGAGTTTCCTTATACCTGGCTTATTGAACAACAAAAGCAAGGAGGGGTTTGGGGTCTAATGGAGCCTACAAAAGCTTTGGAATCCCAATCTCTCCTTGTGATATTTGAGATTAAAACTTCTTTGTGTCAGGTGGGGGTGGGGGTGGGGGAGCTGGAGATTTAACTCAGTGGTTCCGGTGCCTGCTTTACAAGCGCAAGGTCCTGAGTTTGATCCCCCATAACCACATGCAATGCTGGACGTGGTGACTCACACCCACCAGCAATCAATACCACATACCACAGTGCCAGGCATAGTGGCTCACGCCTGTAATCCCAGCACTCAGGAGGCAGAAACAGAATTGCTGAATTGGACGCTTGCCTGAGCTACATAGTGAGCTCAGGGCCAGCCTGAACTACAAAGCAAGACCCTGTCACATGAAAACAAAATGGAACAACAACAAAAAAACTTCTTTGTGTGATGTTGATCATACCTGCATTAGTATAACAAGGAGACTAAAAACAAACAAACAAAACCACTAAAACTGCAGATTTTTTTAAAGTAGGTCAAAACACCTTCAAAATAAAAGATCTTGCTTTTGGAAGACCAAAACACTGTCATTTCCAAGGAGGATTTCTTGTAAATCCTGTTTTTGTAAAAAAGAATGTAATTAGTGAGCAATTCACTTGTTTGCCTTTGCTGTGTCAGTTTTAACAATATCCAGGCTGGATTTCTTTCATGAGGCTTGACTTGCACTTCCTACCATAGTAAAATAATGTCTTCCAAATCTTACTCTGCACCTCAACCGCATCTTCGTGGAAACATTGTGGTTCTTTGTTTAAATGAAAAGAACAAAGAGAAATAAGAAAGAAGCCTTGGTCAATGGCAGCTGTAGTACCACTCTATCATAGATTGCATGGAAGTGATACAGTCAGGATCAGAAAAACTTGCGAACACATGCTGCTGCTTTGGAACTCAGGTAACAGGAGGCAGTGGAAAAGACATTCCTGACCAATAGGGCAAACAAAACCAAGCATAAGGGCATTATGTAATAATTAATAAAAGTGTGATTATCTATTTTTACAAACTAGAATAAAAAGCAGTACTAAAATTTCTAAAAGTGTTAAGCTCAATGGGGTCTCATTGAGCTACCTACCACCTTCCCTGAGCCTCGTCATACTCTGTGCTGTCCTGACTGAAAAGTCATATGAGAGGGCAGCCTGCTCTAAATTAATCATTGCAATATTAGAAGTAGATCTACTTTCAGATGAGTTTTATTGCATGGACAGAATTTCCTCTGTAAAAGAAAGTTAGAAAATGATCAAGAAGTCAAGTTTGATGCTACTCATTTCCTATGTATGGGGCTTTGTCATGCAAAATCAGGGCTCAATAAGAAAAAATTGTGACCACGTATTATCTCAAAAGTACATTTTAGCTGAAATGCTAAATAGTAGTAAAGTTTACTAAGATCTTTCACCTAGAGGAAATCTGTGCTAACTGTTGAAACCAAGAGGAATTTTATCGATAACAAGTCATTTAATACCTACTGAAGAGGTACTTCTCCCAATAGCTAGAATGTAGTAATTTCAGGCTCAAAGAAGTGACAATCAAGTTTCTCTAACAGGGTTATCAGAAAGAAAACTTAATACCTTATGATACAATTAGTTGTAGTAGATTCTTAAAATCTCAAAGATATATATTAGTTTCCCAAGGTTGAGATAGAAGCTTTGCTCTAGAAAATTCTTCTTGAAATACTTCTTTAAAAATGCATATGCCGGGCCGGAGATTTAGCTCAGTGGTTCCAGGGCCTACCTCTCAAGCGCAAGGTCCTGAGTTTGATCCCAATAACAACATACAACGCTGGGTGTGGTGACTCACGCCCACCAGCAATCAATACCACATACTATAGTGCCAGGCATGGTGGCTCATGCCTGTTATCCCAGCACTCGGGAGGAGAAGGCAGTTGGATTGCTGAGTTGGAGGCTTGCCTGGGCTACATAGTGAGCTCAGGGCCAGCCTGAACTACAAAGCGAGACCTTGTCTCAACAACAACAACAATAAAATGTATATGCATTAAGACACCTAGGAAAATGCTGATATTGACAATTTATTTTTTCTCATATTGCAACAGAGGCAGAAAACAACTTGTGTTTTATAGTACTTCTATACAAACAAGGTTCTTCTCCATACAACTCAGTGTCAATGCTGGGCAGAAATTTGTATAGTTGTCCCATAGCTAGCTTACTCTTTTTACCTGCTTACTCTTTACATGCTTACTCTTTTTACCTGCTTACTCTTTATATGTTTACTCTTTTTAACCTAACTCTCATGTGGAAAATGACCCAAAATGTGAGCTGTGGATTCATTCTGTTGTAGGGAAATAAAGCAAAGGTGCTTTAGCTAGCTCAGTACTGGACTTCAGACATTAATTAGAAAAAAAAAAAAAACTTGAAATCTCACACATTGTTCCAGAGACATGAAAAACTGAGATGTTTTAACCCTGGTTTTATGACTGAAAGAATGCACTTATTATATCATTCATTCTTGTTAAAGGAAGAATCAACATCTTATGGGGAATACATGATAATTAATGAAAGCCAAGTAAGTATATTGAACTAAATATATTTGTTGCTTTGCTTAGCTTTGGCTGCACAGCTCTAACCACAGTCTCCAGAGTGACCATCAGTGCTTCCTATGAATGCAGGCATGGGGCTTCATCCAATTAGTGGATGCATAGACCAGGCAGGATATCGATGTATCCCATCAGGGAGGTGGGGTGAGGAGACAGATGGAATCAGAATATTTGCTCTCTGCTGTCTTTTACAAAGCATCATGCTCTCATGGTTCCTCAATTATTCCCTCACCTTATGTTACCTAAAATGTGTTTTATAATGTTTCTCTACTAAGAGAAAATAAAAAATCTGCAGAAAAAATAAAGTTTATTTAATACAGAAGGGCCTCCCTGTTCAAGATGAAGTGAATCTAGAGTTACAAGAGAATATACAGCTGTGGGTGCTTAAAACTGAAGATAGTATCAACTCCTCTTTTTATTATTATTTTCCTGCACATACACACCAATGATAAAGTATGTATAAAGTAAGCATGGTAAGTAACACTAATAAAAACATAATTTTAACAAAATACTATAATAAAAGTTACAACTATGTGTGTTCTCTCTCTCCCTGCTTGTTTCATAATCTGATTGTACATGGAGTTATCTGAGATGATACGATTTTTCCTGATAAGATTAAGCAAGGTGAGTAATATAGACATTGTGACCTAGAGTTAAACTACGATACCAGGGTTAGTAGAGCACAAGCATTACAGTACCATGACAGTTGCCCAGGTACAAAAGGCTATTACAAGATTAATATTCAGGTAATGTACATAGGATGTAAACACTAAATAAAAGGCTAATTTGTGCTTCCACCTAGATGGTATAGGAGAGTATAAGATTTCAAAATAATACTTAACAATGGTGGATATTTGAACCTTAAAAATGTGGGTTTTTAAAAATTTTCCATTGAACATTTTCCTACCATTTGAATGCAAATAATTAAAATATGAAAATTATAAAGAATATTAAAACAAATTATATAAATCTTAAGAAAATAAAACTCTAACAGTTCCTTGCATTAAGAAAAGATTAACCTGTAAATATTCCTGTATTTTAACGCAGTGAATTGGATTAAAGAAACAAGGTTTCCCCAAAACAAGTGAGCAGGAAATAATAGCTTGTATTAAGCAACTTGGAGTTATCAGTGACTATTCCTTCCAAAGTAGTCAACTGTCTATAATTATTAGTTACTTAAACTTTAATGTAATGTTCAGACATTTTAAGCCATCTTCTATGATAGTGTTCTGGATGGAAAATGCTTTCCTAAACTCAGTATCTATATTTTTGTATTGTATTAAGTCTGAAATAACTGTGGGATATCATAAACTTGATAGGAAACCCCAGATGTCAGCAATTTGCTGTGTAAGATTTAAAGTGGCTAACACTGTTAACCTCGATCAGGAACGATATTGGTGGGCCAACCCACAGGGGCTTGCCCATCCATCTCATTCACCCAGGATAATATGAGCAGGAACCAAGGTCAGCCAGACGCGGACCTCTTTACACAGATTCTACTGGCAAGAAATGGCTTGAGCAGCTGTTGTTCTCGAGGAAAATAACCCTGTCAGAAACAGAAGCAATGCTGTTTTAGGTTTGAGGGATGGAAGGATGTTATTTAAACTTTGATTACATGTGATTCTTCATACCTCTTACTTGTATGGATCCTATGCGTTTTCACCTAGAGACAAAAGATTGTATGGGAAAATACTTTCTATGGCACATTTTTGCACAGCTGGACCTTCTCTGAAAAAAAAAAATAATCAGGCATTTAGCAACATGTGCTTGGAATGCCCCCCTTTGTGTTTTAAAATATCTTGTCCAATGAAAAGGGTATTGTAAAAGGACAGGGAAAAGATATGGAGAAGTACTGTTGTAGGGACACTAGGAACTCGGGAAACTTGGGTTATCTGTAGATAACCTGCTTAGTATCTGTAGATTGCCTGCTTACTATTTCACCTCTTCCTTGGAACCCTGGTCATACAATGAAGAAAGAAAGCTGTTACTGCTATGCAGTTTGCCTTATAAAATCTCCTCACTGCAATACCTGAGTGTGGAACTGAGCATCGTGATGTGGTATCATCCAGACAGCTATCACTGGACATGAGGAACTGTCTCTGGTGAAATACCTGCTCAGCCCACCATTCCTAGATGTTCTGATTTTCTGTCTATCTCACCGCCCCTTGACTTTCTGGCTACTGTACTGTTCAGCCTGCTGCCACTGGACTCTATCTTTTTTCTAGTAGTGTGTCCCAATTAACTCTATTCTTTTTGTTATTATCTTCATAAAAATTATCTTTTGTCAACCATCTCTGAGTACCTTTGTCCATCTCTGTACAATGTACACCACTCCCCAGCACACTTTGGCTATGAACAGGATAACAGCTGGTAATGATGTGGTCAATATTTCTTTGAAAAAATGAAGTATAAGTTTTAGACACATCACTTCTCGGCCTTTTGGCTAAGATCAAGTGTTAAGTTTTAGACACAATAAATAATATCATAAAATATGCTGAGCCACAGAAATATGACAATTGAAGAGTTGGAAAAAGAGATACTCTTGAAGCTTAGTTATGTCCCTTAGTCATGTTATATCAGACATGCCTACATAATTATTCCAATCATAATGGTTTTCCAAAAATATCAGAATCATTAGTCTCTAGTAACCGTTGATTTCATGTCAACTCTCCCATACACATTAGTTTTCATCAGCTGCCTTAAGTGGTATTTTAATGTGTACAATTGTTGTAGCAGGTTGACAGAATATTGACAGGCAATGATTTGCTCCTACTATATCCTTGCTTTTTTAGTTTCCTCCATCATCTTCATCTTGGCTGTGTGACTTTCCCAATGAAGACCAACAGTTGCAGTTTAAAAGACACTTGTCATATGGAGCATTTGCCATATGTAGAAGCCCATTTCAGGGAATAGCTGGCCCTATAAAACACATTGATAAAGATAGTGAAAAAGGAAAGGTTGCTTTTGGTTCACACTTCCTGAGGTTTCAACCTGTGCTCAGTTGACTCCACTGCTTCTGTGTTTGTCATGAGGCAGAACTGATAGAAGGAGATAGTCACTTCATAGGAGTCAGGAAGCAAAGAGAGAAATAAGGAGCCCAAGAGAAAGGACCAGGGGAAAAATATATATATATATTCCTTAAGTTCATGCCTCCATGGTCATTTTCTTCTAATAGACCCAACCTCTCAAATGTTCATTACCTCCACTGCCATTATCAATTTATAAATTCATTAAAGGTCTAATATACTGGTGAAGTCAAAGCTCAAAAACACAACCTCACCACATCAAATGCTGTGAAGCATTTACTATCCAAATCATAACACCAGACAGGGGATAATGAGGAGGACCAACTGGATACCCAAATGCTAGCAATCTCAAAGGTGACACAGCCACCCAAGTGACTCCAGCATATGTTGCCATTGCTGATTTAGAGATTATCAGATTAATGGTTGTTCTAAACTATTAAGACTAAGTGTGAGTCATAACACTAGTAGATCAAACTATCTTGAGCATTAGATTACCTCCCCATTTTATGCCATTTGTCTGTTCAAGTAGGTATTCTTGAACCCTCCTTCTAGAGATGAGATAACTTAGTCACAACACTTCTCTTACTTATGTACATATACAGATGCACTTTAAAAATAACTGTATTAAGTAAACTTTCTTAGTCACAAATTATTTTTCTTCAGTTACCTTAAGAAATGTAGAACTATAATAAAATTTTAAAGTAGAAGACATAAAACTTTTTAACCAATCCAGCTACCAGTTCTAAGGGTATTTTATGTGAACTTGCAGCTTTGATTCCAGAAAATAAAAAAAAAGAAGGTTCACTTTGACTTTTTAGTGTAAATAATACTAAGAACTTTTACTTAGGGCCATAGTTTTAGCCCAGTGACACCATGCCTGCCCCACAAGCACAAGGTAGTGAGTTCAGTCCTCATTGCTACAAAATTTTGCTTAGTAAAAATAGTACATTAATCTGCTAACAGTCATTAAGCCTTATAGTAAGAACTTCTGTTTCCACATTTTTCACTTACTATTGTTTCAGTTCCCCATGATCAAATGTGATTTAAAAACATTAAATGGCTTATTCCAGAATAGAATTAGGGGAGAATTGTTTCACAACATATTGTAAAGAATGGACTTTATGTTTGTTCACGATTTGAGAAAAAATTTTTAAAAATTGTCATTTTAAAAAATATTTATGTTTGAAGGTCATGGATAGTTATTTTGACACAGTATTTGTTTAAACTCATCATATGTAGGATCAACATCACAAAGACCTTAAAAATATTCTTAGAAATTTTATGGTTTTGGAATTTAACTATTGAAAACAAAATATATGATTGCCTGAGTATTCTTCGTAGCTTTATGAGTATTATGGATATTATGATTTTGGAGTTTATCTTTAATTATCTGAATGGGAAAATTAATTTTCAGCTTTTACTTCTTGATGACATAATAAGAAAGTTAAAACCTTATGTAGATATAATATGTATAGGAAAAATATAGTATATGTGGAATTCAGTATCTGCTATGGCCTCTGGCAGCCATGGGAACTCTTGGAACATAACCCATGAAAGGACAGACACTTTCCTATCAAATTTTTCAAATTTTTCTAACGTGAAGAAATCTATATATAAGGTATAAGACTGCCATGTTTTGGAGGAAATTAGTACAGAAAATTCCCCCAGATTACACATTACCTAATCATGTCATTATTTTCAAGTGAAACTGTAGGCAATTTGTTATTGCTAAAGAGACCAATAGAATGGAATAATGATTAGACTAATAATTTTTAAGGTTTCATTTTAAATATAAATGGTAAGAGATTCTAGAGAAATTATGGAGGCTACAGCAAAAAAGAAAAAAAAGAAAAAAAAAGGATCTTTTCTCTGAATAGTTCAGCCCTTACCCACAAGACACATCCTCACCCTATAACACAAAAATTATCTAAAACAACAAAACCAAAATATATTTGCATTATATATCACAAGATATCTATATAAACTGAAACATACAGTTATATAGGGACAAGCAACTACAGGAAAAAGACCTGTACACAAGTAGTATTCAAAAACATGTGGGAAGAAATCAAGGAGTAAAATGGTAATTTTATGGTCTCAACACTGAAAGAATCCTATGGTTGCTATCCATAAGAATACTGATAAGAGTAAGAGAGTCTGAGCATAGACATGGCACAGTAGAGTAAGAATTGTGACATGGAGGCCAAAAATAACACAGTGGTTCCAGTGCCTGCTTTGTAAGCACAAGGTCCCTAGGTCCATATCCATAACCACATACCACAATGCTGGGTATGGTGACTCACACCCACCAGCAATCAGTACCATACACCACAATGCTGGGCATGTTGACTCATCCCTGTAATCCCAGAACTTAGAAGGCAGAGGCAGAAGTATTGTTGTGAATTCAAGGCTAGCCTGGGCTATAGAGTGAGCTCAGGGCCAGCCTGAACTACAAAGCAAGACCCTGTCTCAAAAAAAAAAAAAAAAAAAAAAGAATTGCAACATGGTCCTTAGATATTGCTGGGCTCTGGATTTTATGAAACCATGATGCTTACTAAATTGAAGCGCCTATCAACAAATACCTATACATATCAGAATATAAAAATACTCAGAGAATTCAATATATAAAAATGGGACATGAAACAAGGATTTTTAGATATTATAGCCATTTTAAAAATCACATCACACAAACATTAGTAGAGGATGAACATCAGAATTTGAATGTAGAAAAGATATACTAACCTGCCATTTCTTAATGAAGAAGTTAATAATGTTTAAAAATGAACGACAGAAAAAAAATTATTACAATGAAATCTCGTAGAATATTAGTAGGGGAGAAAAAATGATGAGAGAAAGTTCCAATCCATCCTGAAGCATACTATAAAGACAGACATAGTTGGAAAACAGATGAACTATTTTAGCCAACTGAAAAACTAAAATAGATATAAAAAGCATTATAAAACAATTTTAAAAACATAACAAGACACTTGAAAACTCAAAACTGAAGTGATAGAACAAAAACATTTCTTAAGTGATGGAATTCAGGAAAAAATTTGTTTTAAACTCATATTTTCAATGAAAAAGTAGAAAGAACACAAGTTTGAATAGCCATAGCAGACAATGTCTCCTTGGAGAACTGGCTTATTGCAGCTCCAGAGTAAGAAATCAGCAACATTTGTGAAATGCTAAATATTCAAAGTGTAATGGGACTTAGGGGTAAAAAATGAAGAAAGAAAAAAATTGATGGTGGAAAAACCGGAAACAATGCTTGTGGATATAGGGATGGGGGAAGTAGTTGGGTAGGGGAGGGGGAAAAATGAGAATTAAGTTGTGTCATATACTGGTACAAATTCTCAATGTGGAGTGTAATTGTGATATGTATATATAATGTACCAATAAAATGTACCATTTAAAAAAAAAGGAAATCAACAACATGTAACAAGATCATGTGAGATGACAATGGGTTACTCTAGAGAGCAAGGATGACTACAAAAGACTACTATGGAGGTTTCAGAAGAACCTAGAAGTTAGTCTGTGTAGATTCTAAGTAGAATCCTTGGGTCTCAGAACAGACAGTATGCGCAGCAATAATTACAGTTGTCTTAATGAAAAAATCAAGGAAACAAAAACCACCTAATTATCAACTTTGAAGATATTATTCAAATTAAAAATAAAGACTTGTAATATATTTAGTAGAAAGTCGAAATGTGGGAAGCCTTAAGAAATTAATGGATAAAGGCCTTAAAATCAGTAGCTACAGCATTACAAAAAGAAAGACATAGTTCATAATGCTCTGAAATTAATGAACAGTACCTGCAAAGCATACAGGTCAAAAAGATGGCAAACCTGAATCTGGTTAATTTTCTAAATCTCTCTACCAACTGAAGTAATGCAGAAATTAAAGACACATGATAAATGATTAATCCTGAAGTAATTTCAACCAGTACAATGGAAATAACTTGAAATCTTACAGAATGAATATTTTGTAGTCAGAAACAAAACAGTAATTACTAGAAAATAAGAACAGTAGTAATTCTTTCTCACTAATAGTGTAAAAGAAACATGTATGTGGATTCAGGCTAACAGTACAATAGAAGGTGTATTTGATCATTATTCAAATAAATAATTCTTACAAAGATAAAAGTACAATCATGAGGCAAGAAAATGTGAACTGAGTAGTTCTTAATACTGGTAATTTACTGTCATTTTAGAGTGTATCATGATAGTATAATTGGCTTTAAAAACTGCAGTTCTTACATTATTAACAGATGTATGTCTTTGCTGCAAAAAGAAGCCTGAAATTTGAGCAAACAGGCTAGTCAATAACTGACATATGATAAAACTGATTTAGGGGGTTTTCTACTTCTTGCTATTTCTGAGGTACATGGTGTATTATCAATACAAAACAAAGAGATAAAACATCTGAAAACAAGTTGCTATTATGTAAATTTATACACTGAAATGTTTTGTATTTTCCATATTAAAAGAAATGCATTCAGTTATTTAGATTTTCATGTATTCAAAATCTAGAAATAATCAGGTAGGCCAAAACAAAGTGAACTCTACTTTGGCTACTGCCGTAGGTGCTCTGGTCTTCTTCACTTTGCATTGTCATGGAAGGGGTGAAGAGCCCTACCAGTCTTCAGGTCAGGAATCTCTCTGGGTTTCCTGTAGCTCACACTCTACCCATTCTCAGGAAGGTCTGCTGTTAGGCCCACTTATTGCACCTTTCAAATGACTTTCACATCCCACCAAGTAGAGCTCCTTTAATGACAGAGACCAGTATTATTAACACTGGATTAATTTGATTTTTCCATCTCTATATCACTACTCTAAAAATATGTATTTTTTCTGTATATGTTTGACTATAAAATGACTGGAACAAATGTATTATGAATAAATAAATAATAATAATATAAAAAATAGAATATAATTATAAGAATGGATATAGGACTAAAAATTCATGACTACAAAATAGGTTATCCTTAGAAACACTGGTCAATCTATTGACTGTAAACAAATGCTTGTAAATGGGCATTTTAAAATTCATTATTTAGGGAGAGGTTATAGCACATTTTATTCCAAAAACAAAGAGAATATTTTATAACTAAACATTTCTGGTTCAACTAAAAGTTAATCAGTAATGGGTGAAATGTAAAACATTAAGTTTCCTAAATGATTCAATTCATATTTCTCCTATGAAATGAACAATTAATACTTATAAATTGGCCAGCTGAAG
Source organism: Thryonomys swinderianus (assembly GCA_004025085.1). Classification (NCBI taxonomy): domain Eukaryota; kingdom Metazoa; phylum Chordata; class Mammalia; order Rodentia; family Thryonomyidae; genus Thryonomys; species Thryonomys swinderianus. The sequence continues at coordinate 2,842 of PVIC010017154.1, read as the reverse complement.
TTCATCAGTTTCCTATACTTTTCAGTTAGTTATCAATCTGAAATCGTCCTTTTTTTAAATGTTTTTTTTTTTTTTTTTTGGCAGTGTCTCATTTTGTAGTTCAGGCTGGCCCTGAGCTCACAGGGAAGCCTTGAACTCAGCAATCCTCTTGCTTTTGCTTCCCAAGTGCTGGGATTACAGGTATAAGCCACCATGACCAGCAAGTCTTTCTTCATATAAAAATTCAATTTTAATTTTTTTTTTTTTTTTGAGACAGGGTCTCGCTTTGTAGTTTCGGCTGGCCCTGATCTCACTATGTAGTCCAGGCAAGCCTGGAACTCAGCAATCCTACTGACTCTGCCTCATGAGTGCTGGGATTACAGGCGTGAGCCACCACTGTGGTATGTGGTATTGACTGCTGGTGGATGTGAGTCACCACGCCCAGCATTGTGACCAGGATCAAACTCAGGACCTTGCGCTTATGAGGCAAGCTCTGGAACCACTGAGCTAAATCTCCAGCCCATCAATTGTAAAATTTTTAATGTTACCTCACAAGGACAAAATAAGATTAAATTGCAACATCACTGATGATATAATAAGAAATGAACCTTCATTTATTACCTAAGTTAGAATAGAACAAAATACGGATCTCCAAAAGGACAAATTCAAACACAGCTCATCTTCTCTCTTCAAAGTCATTGGAAATGACCTTGTAATTCGACCCTTGAGACTGTGCATTGATGCCACATGAGATGTTTTGCTACATTCAACTCTCCTGACCCCTTTGTCAGATTTAGAAGTTACGATTATCAGATAGGTATAATCAGCACAAACTATTTGAGGGAAAGGTGAATTTAGTATATTCTTGTAGCCAGGGTTTATTAATTGGGAAAAACAAGTTGGTTTACGTGGTCATTAGCTTCTTTGCGAGCTTGTTAAGAGGGGTTTCAGCTTAATTAAACAGTCTTGTTAGCAGTTTGACATTACTTTGTGGAAATCAAATTGGGTAAAATAGAAACAAAACCTTGTAGCCAATCTCAGGTGCAGAATTTTACTTTTTTAAACTTGGAGAAAATATACAAGTAAAAGAAAAGGAGAAAAGAGAAAATTGCACAATAATATGCCCTCTTCATACCTAAAATCACATTTTTCCCATCTCTCCAGAAATTGTATGTATTGTGAAAGGTAATTTTAAATTATTTGATCAATCTTTAAATGGATTATTTCTCTATTTTTATCAAAATTCCTCAAGTGTAGTTATCATTTTATCACTTTCTAAAATAATGCAAAACACTCAATGTTACGGACACTATACATATTAAATATATATTTAAGGTTCAAGTTTTCTGAATATTAAACATTATATCACAGATACAATTTTAAGTGAAATTTTAGATGTAGAAAGTCATTCACTGTGATGCTAAGTAGCACTTCTGTACTTCCACTTATATTTTCTTGCCATGTTCACATCCAACAGTGTCTGATTTGAGGTAATGAAGATGAGATGTATAATATCCCTGCTGTCAGACTGTACATGTGGGTTTTATGATGATCATTTACTTCTGGAAGCTTCTCCTTGTCCCCACTCATCCCAGTTCATCTATTCTGTGATGTCTAAAACAGACGAGTAAACTCTGCCCAGTAATCTCTGAATCAATTATCCTTTTACTTGAGCCATTCATACCCAAACCCTTGTCTCTTCAAGTCATGAATTTTCTGTCTACTACCATCAGGAATTTTTCTTCATTGTTCAGGAACCTAGACACCCTCCGTTGCTATTTGGGCCATTTGCAGGATCTGAGTTTCTGTGATTAAAAAAGAGGCCAATAGAGCAGGGTGAAGCCAGTGGAGAAAAGTCACTGCCTGGCACACAGAAGTGGGCAGAGAAGGCTCCGTGTGAGCCGATAGGCAGACTTCCACCACCATCTGCAGGGATAAAGAGTTCCAGCCAGCTGTGCTTCTCACTGCAAACTCTAGGCAGCATCAGGCAGCTTTGCAAAGTTAGATGCTGGAAGCCAATGCATGAAATTATGAAAATGAATCATTTGAATGTCTTTAGTCAATTTATGATTCTTTTGGCAACATTTTCCATCTGAATATGATTCTCAGCAGTTCTCAAATCAGAATAATTACTGTGCCACAGTGATTTGCAAACTTCTTCATCACCATTTATACCAAGTGAAAAGTTAAAATTGTGGGTCCCAGTAAACAAAGCATCTTTTATATTGTACTACTTATCAAAACAATATTTTTTAATGTACCAGAGGACAACGAAGTAACTTGCAGCCTGGATACAGAATTTATCCCAGCACAACTTGTTTTTTAGTATCTGTGCTGCTGAAATGGAGTACGGCTTTTCCCTCTGACCTCAGTATGAGCTATCTGGCATCTGAGTAAAGGAATAGGCAAAAAGAAGCACAAACTTCAAGATACCTCTTCCCACATTTGGGCAAATATGGTCCTAGAATTGCTCCACGGTACCACGCTCTTATTTTAGGGTTACTGAATGAGCTTCCTGTCCTGATGGATCACAAGGAGGCTGCAAGTGCCCTGCACCTCAGTCAAGATACTATGTATTCATTTAAGCAATTAAATGAGTCTTTCTATTAACAAATGAGCACTGATTTTTACCAGATCGTCTAACATAGCACTGCAAAAAGCTCTCAGGGAAAGGGAAGCTGGTCGGGCAAGTTGTCAAAGTTCCCTCCTCCACACATGGGATCTTGACAGGCATGTATGACGCACACTGGCACCAAGGATCCCTGGGCTTTTAGGACATAAGTAACAGAGAATGGTAGAAAATGAGATTACACCCAGGCAGAAGACCAAATAAATAGATAAAGTTCATCATCTATGCTCTTTC
>PVIC010017153.1:0-23295 GCA_004025085.1 Thryonomys swinderianus | reverse complement strand
GTTGATCTCTAATAGTATCTCCTAAAGATTATCAATGTTTACGCTTTGATTCAGGGGAATTCAACTTCAATAAGTTGAATGCTTTAGGATGATATATTTTGAAAACTGTGAGTTAAAATGCATTAAATTAATTCAGTTGTATCAGCCTATGTTGATTCAGTTTTCAGTGAGAGCTATGTTTCCTCCTTAAAGCAACATATATCACAGTGAAAGACAAATATGAGCATGCAGGAGCTATCTATTTAGTTAAATTATTATACTTTGGAAGGAAAAAGTAGATTTGGAAAAAATTCATAATTTTTGCCTTTCCATTATTGTTTGATATTTTGGGTGCATATAGTGTGTCCTACTATCTGCTTGGCATTCTAGCCTGGCATTGCAGTGGCAAACTAAATAGAAAAGGCCCCTGCCCTCACTGAGATGTCACAAAGAGAAGGATAACAAAAGAATAAATAAGAATTTCAATGTAAGTGCTAAATGAAAAAACAGTTGAAAAGAAGCTATTGTATGAGTTTGGACAAGAGGTAGAAGTAAAAGGTTACTCTTGTCTCCTCCCACCCCCGCCAAAAAAAAAAAAAAAGACGTGGAAGTGATAAGGTCAATGGTAGCAATGGTGGAGGTCCCTGGAAATGTTTGGAGTTGGAGGTAGAACTGATAGTACTTTGTGGTGGGTTGGCTCTAGGACACAGAGGAGTTAGGGAACAAATAACAGTCTCCTAAGTTTTAGAACTGAATAACTAGGTAGTTGTTGCTATTGTTAAATAAGATAGGGAAATTTGAGAAGTTGGATGTGGGAAGATAAAAAATCAGAGGAGAAAACCTATTGACTCCAAGCCAGTGTGTTAGCAATAAACATAAACATGTCTCCACTCATAGGTACATACAGATATACAGTCAGTCAGTTGTTAGTATTCAGTCTATATTTGTGAGTTTTCTTCCCTACTAAAACTTATTTGTAACTCCCAAGTCTGTCATCATAGAACTTTGATAATCACTCCCAGGTAGGCTCAGAGTGGCAAAACACATTAGCTGTTGAACAAGTTGTCGGTCTACTCTCTCTTATTTTCAGCACTCATAAACAAGTATCCTTTTTGCTATTTGATGCCACTTTTTTTTTTTTTTTGCATTTTTATGGTCTTTGTTGGTGTTTGTTTCTTTTGTTTTTTTGAGACAGGCTCTGACTTTGTAGTTCAGGCTGGCCCTGAACTCACTATGTACTTCACACTGGCCTTCAATTTGCAGTTATCTTGCCTCTGCCTATCGAGCGCTGGGATTGCAGATGTGTGCTACCATGCCTGGCTCTGTTGGTGTTTCTTTAAAATGACCACCAACCACTCATGAAAAGCATATTATGTGCCTTACAGTAAAAACCTACAGATAAGCTTTGTTCAAAGCATGAGTTAGGAAGTAACCAACAGTATTATTTTAAATAAGGTGTCTTTAAATACAGACATACATTAAAAAAGATTATATATTGATAAGGTAAGACAAATGTGACCAGACCCTTTCAGGAACCTGATCTGTATCTCCCCTAGGAGCAGTTGTCAGTATTTGATAATTCAGTATTCATGGATTACCTATCATAAATAATTTCCTGTTTATTTTGGTTTTGGTTTTTAGAATGACATCATGAATGTACTTTCCTTTTAAAATTATGATTCATGCCGGGCGTGGTGGCTCACGCCTATAATCCCAGCACTCGGGAAGCAGAGACAGGAGGATTGCTGAGTTCGAGGCTCGCCTGGGCTACATAGTGAGCTCAGAGCCAGCCTGAACTACAAAGCGAGACCCTGTCTCAAAAAAAAACAAAATTATGATTCATGCTGGGGATTTAGCTCAACGCACAAGGGCCTGAGTTTGATCCCCAGTACTGAAAAAAAAAAAAAAAAAAGCTGTGATTCATGACAAATGAATACTACTATATAAAAACAACAAATGAAAACTACTGCTGAATTTTGAAAAAATTATTACATACTATTTTTTGTAATTTAAAAAATCTGTTATATTTTACTTTTTTTTTCTGGTACCAGAGATCAATCTTATGACCTTGCACATATGAGTCAGGTACCCAAACCACTGAGCTAAATCCCTGGCCTTTACTTTTAGTTTATAATGTTTGCAGTATTTTGATGTGGATAGAGACTTAGGGATGTTAGATAACTTGCCCACATTACATAGGTGGCAAGTGGAAGAACTTGAAAAATCAAATCCTCAGTCATTCTTACTGCAGGACTCAGTCTTTACCACTATAATAATTATAACTAAGCATGGGCTGGAGACTTAACTCAGTAGCACTGCACTGCCTGTCAGACACAAGATCTTGAGTTTGGTCCCTGGTAACCTACCCAGGAAAAACAAGACTAAACAAATCCCCAGTGAGAAAGAAGTTAAAGTAATGTTTTAGATTATTTTCTGTAGGCCAAACATAGACTATTACTTTGAGAAATAATTGAAAAATCAAAGCAATCACCTCTGGTGAATTTTTTCTACAAATACAGAAAAACACTTTTATTACTTAATAAATAGACTGTGATGTTCTTACATCACAGTGCTAAAGAAATTTCAGAGACAGAAATCTCACCTTCTTATATAGCCAAGCAGTTACAGTTCATGTGTACATGTTAATTGTCTCAAAGGTTGGTTGGTTGGTTTTCCCAGTGCTCAGGATTGAACCCAGAGCTTTGTGCACGCTAGGCAAGCACTGTACCACTGAGCTGTATCCCTAGCCTCCTTTACTGTCTTTAAAACAAGCAAGAGGTAACAACCTGAGAGGAGCCTAGATTAAACTCTAACAGTGACAGTGAATGTCATCATCTTCTTGATAGTCACATTGCAGAGTTCTAAGGATTCCAAAGAGGACATGCCCAAGATGCAAAACTAACAATTTACATGCATTTAGCTCTTAAAAAGATGTACATACATCCTATAAAGGATTTACAGTTAACATTTTCTAGAGAAAAGCTATAAGAAAAAGAGAAATTCTTCTCTTTTGGAAGCAGAAAAAATCATTTGTGTGGAGGTGTTTGTGTGTTAAGATTTGTAGTTACCTATCAACCAACTAACCATCAGTATCAAACAAGGCTTCTAATTTAACATGAGAAAGCATAGTCTTTTCTTATTTGAGTTAATATTGCAAACAGGATTTTTTTTTTTTTTTTTGAGACAGGGTCTCACTTTGTAGCTCAGGCTGGCCCTGAGCTCACTATGGAGCCCAGGCAAGCCTCGAACTCAGCAATCCTCCTGCCTCTGCCTCCCAAGTGCTGGGATTACAGGCGTGAGTCACCACGCCCGGCACTGTGATATGTGGTATTGATTGTTGGTGGGCGTGAGTCTCCACGCCCAGCATTCTATGTGGTTACCGGGATCGAACTCAGGACCTTGTGCTTGCGAGGCAGGCGCCAGAACCACTGAGCTAAATCTCCGGCCCCACAAACAGGATTTTTTAAAAATAAAATTGTGCCACCTAAGAAGTAATCAGAGAGGTCTACCAGAGCAAGATAACCAAAGGAACTGTACCGATTTAATGTTTAGTAATATATTTTGCTGAGAGAAAACAGTCAATACAACCTTAGTGTTGAGCTGACAGACATAGAAGTGATCAGTTAGGCCAGTGTGACAAACTGAAATTAGCAATCAAATCTTTGCTCACTTACTGCAGGAGACCAAAAGAAAAAGGGCTGGCTCCCCAAGGTTCCACTTTTTCCCTAAAGAATAGTGACAAATGTGGGTCAGTGACATGCAGTCAGGTTGGCAGGGGTACCAGACTCATTCCCTACAAGCTGTCCACAAAAGGATCTTGTTTTATAAGGAATGAGAGTAGAGGTCCAGGAGTAGAAAAGTACTGAGAGATGAAGTGTTTTCTTAATGTCTGTCTTACCCATAAGGTCATTTTGGCAGAAGACTTTGAAAGATGCCTCAGTTAAAACCCCCAAGTAAAAAGGCCCCTTATGGAGGTCTTTGGGCTAAGAATTGATATGAGCATGGTTGGCCTTGGAGGGAATTAGTCCTTGATGACAGCTGCTCCAGAGAGTGCAGTGCACTGGGTTTGTCTTGTCTGGACCGAGGAAGGTTGCTTTCCTCCACAAGGCTGCAAAGGCAAAGCTAGCCCTGAAGTCCTATTGCTGGCCCTGAAGATGGCACAGGACTTTGGCCTGGATCTGGGAAAAATACAACTTTGAGAGACTCACTCTGATGCCCCTTTTTGTTTTGTACCAGTATGGTTAAATTGGTGTGATTTATAAAAACAAAACTGTTCCTCATCTCCAGCAGGAATCAGTGTCTACCACCCGATCATGGAAGGCTCCAGTAGAACACAATTAAATGCTGTCAGGTTTCTACAGAAACTTACATAGATCACGTATTTTTATTTATTCATTTATTTATTTATTTACTTATTTATTTTTGAGACAGGGTCTTGCTTTGTAGTTCAGGCTGGCCCTGAGCTTGCTGTATAGCCCTGGCAAGCCTCGAACTCAGCAATCCTCCTATCTCTGCCTCCTGAGTGCTGGGATTACAGGTGTAAGGCACCATGCCCAGCATTGTTGTATATAGTACTGATTGTTGGTGGGTGTGAGTCACTATGCCTGGTATTGTATGTGGTTACCGGGAGCAAACCAGGAACCTTGCACTTGCTAGGCAGGCACCAGAACCACTGAGCTAAATCTCTGGCCCACGCATTGTATTGTATTGTATTGTACTGTACTGTATTGTATTGTATTGTATTTTACTTTTATTTTATTTTTTATTGATTGAGACATGGTCTCGCTTTGTTGTTCAGGCTGGCCCTGAACTCACTATGTAGCCCAGGCAAGCCTCGAACTCAGCAATCTTCCTGTCTCTGCCTCCTGAGTGCTGGGATTACAGGTGTGAGCCACCATGCCCGGCACTGTGGTATGTGGTATTGATTGCTGGTGGGCGTGAGTCACCATGCCTGATATTGTATGTGGTTACCAGAGACCTTGTGCTTGCTAGGCAGGCACAGGAACCACTGAGCTAAATATCTGGCCCATGTATTTTGTTTTATTTTTAACTTTATTTTTATTAGTACATATTTTTCATACATATTGATCACATTCATCATAGAGAATTTATACCTGTATATAATGTATCTTAATTCTTCTTTTATCCCATTCCCCTCCCCTCCCTTCAATATTTCTCCCCCTCCTTATTTATAAGAGCTTTGTTTCTGGTTTTCCCCTTCCATTCTTTTTTTCCTTTTCCCTTTCTTTCCTTCTCTTCCCCTCTCCCTTGTACCCCTTCCCATTTGAATGTTCTTCCTATTTCACAACATTTCTCCCCCTTAATGCTTCTTACTTACCCTTTGGGCTTTTCACACAAGAGAAACAATACAGTGTTTAAACTTATGTTTCAAGTTTATTTCACTTTAGATTATGGTCTCATGGTACATCAGTTTTCCTACAAATGACTCAAGTTTCCCCTTCTTTACAGCAGATTAGTAGTCCATTGTATACAAACACCACATTTTCTTTATCCATTCAATTTTTGGTGGGTTATATGAACTGTTTCCAAGATTCAGCTATTATAAATTATGCTGCTACAAACATTTGTTGAATATCACAATGGTACAATATTTTTAACTCTTTTTAGGAAAAGTACAGCATATTTTCAATTGGATATGAAATTTTCTGAGTTTCTTAGTCTACAGAGAAATAGATGTTTCCTTTGGCTGTATATAATGAATGTCTACTAAGCATATACAATATTTCTTAGCCAGTCCAAGAGAACTTTTATATTCTTCAAGCCTGCTGGGCTTCTCTGGGGACTACAAAACAGCATATTTATGTACAGAATAATCCAGTGATGGCAAACCTTTTAGAGATGAATTCCCAAACTGCATCTCAAAGCCCACTTATTACAAAGTCCCAACTCTGCAATTAAACCTTAATACTGGGGTTTTAGTTTAGAGAAGGAAAAAAAAACTCATACATTAACGTCTTTATCTTAAAAACAACACAAATGCCATAGGCTCACCACCACTGGGCCTGTCATAACACAAGTTTCTAAAGAACCAATTAATTTATATGCCAGGAGAAAATGAGGGAATGTTTAGCAGTGTAGTATACAAGTCCCACTGTAATGGATACTTCAGGAGGTGAGTTAGGCAGATCATCTTTGTATTCTGTCTCGCTACTCACACCAACTGCCCTGCTCATGCTGATAGCTTCCCTTTCCTGTAAATTCTAAAATTATTTTCATCTTCTGTTATATTTCTTTGCCATGCTGTTTTTCATTAGTGTTAGGATGACTAGAAAATGGTTTTTTTTTTAGTTGGATCCTGTGTTCAGATTTCAGGGACCCCTTCTAATTTGTGGTCTCATCGCTTCTCGGCCTTTTGGCTAAGATCAAGTGTAATTTGTGGTCTCTTGGAATGACTTGGTTGTTTTCCAGTGATGATATGACAAGTTTTTTTAAACTTTATACTTACATGCATATATGCATACTTACATACACACGTATAAATAAAATGCCAGAAGACTTTTAGAAAGGCTAACTGGATCATATACTTCGTTTGTCATCTTAATCTGTATCTTAGGAAGGTATTTTGTATTATTTCAAATTTTTCTCCTCTTTTAGATTACAGGAGCTTATCAGCCATACAAAAGCTGAAAACACAGAGAAAAAAGATGAACCCAGCAAAGAAAACCATCAACAGGCTCTAGTTGACCAGAGATACTTTCAGGTATTGAATAGTTGACAAAACCAGTGGTGTTTGTAATGGATTCTGTTTCGGTTGCATGTGATTAATTATCATTTGGTGAGGATTTTTTTTTTTTTTGAGGCAGGGTCTCGCTTTGTAGTTCAGGCTGACCCTGAGCTCACTCTGTAGCCCAGGCAAGCCTGGAACTCAGCAGTCCTCCTGCCTCAGCCTCTTGAGTGCTGGGATTACAGGCGTGAGCCACTACGCCTGGCATTGTGGTATGTGGTTACTGGGAGATGGAACCAGGGACCTTGTGCTTGCTAGGCAGACACAGGAACCACTGAACTAAATCTCCGGCCCTGGTGAAGAATATTTATATAGTTGTCCTTTAGTATATGTGGAAGATTTGTTCCATGATGTGTGTGGAGACCAGAATCTACAGATGCTCAAATAAGTATACATAAAATAGCATCTCTGCATTACATATACCAACAATATAAATGCTATGCAAATAACATTGTTACATTGTCTAGCTAATAATGGTAAGAAAAAGTCTACTCATTTTTAAAAGATAATGCTCTCCCTTAGGGCATTTTCCTTGCTATTTCATAAGTAAATCTTTTCTTAGAATCCTTGTATAGTTTTGCTTTTAAATATTTATTCCATGTGAAACTTAATTTTCTATGTGGTATCATGCAAGAAATCTAACCTTATTGGTTTATAGATTATTTATGAGATTATATATGGGGAATTGAGTCTGGGAAATTGACTGAGCCAGACCTGCACTCATATTTTACTGAGTCTATGTAGGCTTTTAAAACTTTTTGAATTAATTAGTAATATTTTAAATGTTAATAGTATTCTTTTGGATGAACAGTTTTCAAATGAAAAACTCCACTTGGATTGGCTTTACACATTATAATTTGGAGAAATGACACCTTTACAGTTTTGAATCATCCCATACAGAAGTGTTTCTAATTTTCTTTTGAGTCTCCTTTTGTAGTTTTCAGTAAAGTTTAACATATTTAAATTTAGTTTTTGTATATTTCCTGTTAGGCCTGTTTTCCAGCTATTTAGTAGCATTTATTGCATTGTGAATGGGGTTCAAAGCATCTTTCTGAAAACTGTTTCCTTTAGTTATCTGTCATAAGAAAGGATTCCTCTTTCCTGGCTTCTTTTGTAATTGTAACACTTCAGAGGTATTGGTAATGCAACTACACATTGGTGATAGGGATTTCTACTTGCTGACTGCAAATCTTGGGAACTGTTAGCCTCCGTAATTGTGTGAACCAATTCCTTATAGTGTGTGTGTGCATGAACTAGTACAAATAGATGCACATGTGTGTGTGTATATGTAATGAACTATATATATATTGTGGACTTCAAGTGATTAGATGTTATATACACACATTTATTTCCTGTTCTGTTCCTCTGAAGAACCCTGAAAAAATGTTTTACATCAGTATTCATTTGTTTGAATGTTTTCATAATGAGAAGTTGGAAGAAAAATGTCCATTCAGGTTTCAGTCAAAACTTCATTCCTCATCCAATTCAAAGTTTATTTAACCTGATGGCTATATTCTGTCTCATGCCTCATCTGTTCTCCTGAAGGCAAGAGATGTGACAAGAAATATGACCTATTTATTCCATCTTCTTTCCTTGTCCTCACTACATTTAGCTCTTCTAAGATTGGCAGTAAAGGGCAGCTGGTGGGTGAGAAGAGAGAGTAGAATCTTTGTTGTTGACTATTGGTGGTGTATTTTGGCACTAGTGCTTTGTGTGTGATTGATATCCAAGATCTGCCTCTTTCTCTTTCATAAGATGCTTGCCTGGGTGTGTCTGCACACTCATGTGCATGTATGTGCATGCACATACATAAGTTGAGTTATTTCCTTTCTGACAACTAGAACCATGCCAGCATATTATTCATTTTTAATTTTCCAATAGACTTCTTCTTTTTTTTTTTTTTTTTTTTTTTTGAGACAGGGTCTTGCTTTGTAGTTCAGGCTGGCTCTCAGCCCACCATGTAGCCCAGGCAAGCGTGGAACTCAGCAGTCCTCCTGCCTCTGCCTCCCGAGTGCTGGGATTACAGGCATGAGCCACCACGCCTGGCACTGCGGTATGTGGTATTGATTGCTGGTGGGCGTGAGTCTCCACGCCCAGTTTTGTATGTGGTTACTGGGGATCGAACTCAGGACCTTGCGCTTGCGAGGCAGGTGCCGGAACCACTGAGCTAACCCTCTGGCCCTCCTATAGACTTCTTATGAATCCTTACCTCCCCTAGATCCTTTAGTCATAGGCAGTTACTGCTTTTGAAAATAAAGCTTAACTCTCTACCAGAGTGGCCAGTTGGCCAGAATGTATTTTTGGCTAATCAGAATGTAAAAAAAAAAATGGCAGACAATCACGTGACCTTTAGTGTTATTGTGCTTCAACAACTGGGTAGTTCTCTTGATGGTGGCTATGTATCTGCTGTGAGAGACAAGTCAGTACAGGGGCTCTGCTTCTAGGAATTCAGTGGCTATTGTCTCAGAGCAGTCAGTACAGGGGCTCTGCTTCTAGGAATTCAGTGGCTGTTGTCTCAGAGCAGTCAGTACAGGGGCTCTGCTTCTAGGAATTCAGTGGCTGTTGTCTCAGAGCAGTCAGTACAGGGGCTCTGCTTCTAGGAATTCAGTGGCTATTGTCTCAGAGCAGTGGGGCTAACTCATTATCTACTAGTCCTGTCTGGGCTTTGCCATGTGGCAACCATAGAATTCAGAGAGAAAAAGTAGAATTTATTAAGCCTCTTGAGAATTGGACTTTGAACTGAACATTCTTTCCAACACATTCTGAGAGTCAAAACAAGGCCCAGGTCCAGCCCGGACTCAACAGGTAATGATCATTTTGCCAACAATCTAAAGTACGTATACTTTAATTGCTAAACATACAAATAGTATACTAGGTTTGCTACTCTTTTCATGAAGATTACCCTATGATCTACTGAAGCTTATATGGTATCAGTTCCCTGTTCTGTTTTGAGTTCACCTGCCACCGTCTTAACCTTGGCAGGGGCAAGAAAGTACTACTATGTGTTCCTACCCCATTAATAATGTAATAGGAAAGTTTTTTTCAACTAAAATGTTATTTATAAGTGAATTTAAATATAAAAAGTAAAATATTGATGCATACCCTCCTACACTAAACAAAAAGCTGCTTATGAATATCTGAAGCCAAATTCTTTTTTTTTTTTTTGAGACAGGGTCTCGCTTTGTAGTTCAGGCTGGCCCTGAGCTCACTATGTAGCCCAGGCAAGCCTCGAACTCAGCAATCCTCCTGTCTCTGCCTCCCGAGTACTGGGATGACAGGCGTGAGCCACCATGCCCGGCACTGTAGTATGCGGTACTGATTACTGGTGGGCGTGAGTCTCCAACGCCCAACACTGTATGTGGTTTCCGGGGATTGAACTCAGGACCTTGCGCTTGCGAGGCTGGCACCGGAACCACTGAGCTAACCCTCCGGCCCTGAAGCCAAATTCTTAGAACACCTATTTGCTATAGATTTCTATGGGAAGAAAGGAACAACAGTACTTTCCATTAGTTCTATTTTTAAAAACTTTCTGTTTTAATGAATGTCTAACATTTTTTGGATCAGCTGATCACCATTTAGGACCAGTTTGATCACCTCTTTCCCGGACCTCCATGGTGTATCCACAATTTATCTTGAAACTATGTGGGACTTTATTAGTCACTATCTTCACTTTGAACTTCAGCTGAAGTTATGAAACAATGGAAAGCTCTTTTAATATCCTTATTTAGCTTACAAATGAGGCATAAAAATAGGGAAATGCAGAGGATGTAGCTATGGACAGCTGGGTGATTACTATTGTCCACGTGGGTTATAATAAGTCTTGCATGACAGTTTATCAGGCCTAATTAATTTTAAAATTCATTTTAATTTTTCTGTGAAATTTTTGGTTCTCATCAGAACTTGTATATTTAACTGTGTTAATGAAAGTACTGTATTATCAGCAGATACAAGTGTCATTCTCACACATTCACAATGGAGTCATAATTGGCACGTCTTGCTGCTGGTAAGCTTTGAACCATGGTTGTACAAGCTAATAGGAACATGTTAAAGAGCTTCTTAAGGCCTGAAATTACAAGCTCTGAAAATGATGTTATATGGAGATAACATATCACTTTATAGGAGTAGGATAAATATTTTAACTAAAAATATATCTTTTAAAGGTGCTGTGTAGTATCAGTTCAATTATTCACAATCCAAGAGCTCCAGGAATAATTTATAAATGGAGCAAAGAAAGAACACAACATTTTAACAAAGATTTCATTCAAGACTCTGGATTTGAACATCTTGTTCCTATAATAGAAATGTGGGCAGATGAACTGACATCTCTGAAGGTAAGAGTTTGAATATTTTTGAGTATTCTTATATATACCTTGAAAATCTGCTGGACTCTGTGGACCTTATTTATAATACTTAGCTTTTGCTGTGCCAGGGATTTATTTACCTCAGTGGTTTGGCATCTGCCTTGTAAGTGCGAGGTCCCAAGTTCAATCCTTGTAACCACATACCACAGTGCCAAGCATGGTGGCTCAGGCCTGTAATCCCAGCACTCGGGAGGCAGAGGTAGAAGGATTGCTGAGTTTGAGGCTTGCCTGGGCTATATATATCTCAGGGCCAGCCTGAACTATAAAGCAAGCCCCTGTCTCAAAAAAAAAATAAGATTTAACTATTGCAAACCAAGCTGCTATGAACATGGGTGCCCATATGTTGCTGTGATATGAATCTTTTAATTCTTTTGTATATATACCTAGCAGGGAAATAGGGATAACCAGAAAATTCTATACAGTAAATATGCCCTTAATATGGCTATTTCATCCTCAAGGTAGAAACTTCAAAAGAGATTAAGGGAAAAAAAGAAATAAAAGAAAAGGAAGAGCTCAGAAGCAAGGATACAGGACAGAGGAAGATTATGCACACTTTAGGAAACTAGGGAAGACAGGACAGAAACAAGAATGAAATAAAAACGGGTAAAAAGCCAGCCTGAACTACAAAGCGAGACCCTGTTTCAAAAAAAAAAAAAAAACAGGTAAAAAGAACAACCACAACAGAAACTAGGAACAGTGTTCACATTCATATAAAAACAAAAGCAAATAAAAATTAATCTACTTTAGAGCATATCTCTGCTGTCACTGGTAGAGAGGCCAGAAAGAGCCTGGATCCATGTTGATTAATCTCAGCACGTCAACTGTAGATTTATGGCAAGGTACTGGATAATCCTACCAAATCTGCATCTTTAGTTCCACCAGGCTGGTTTCTGGCTGGAGAGTGGAACCTGATTTGTTCAGCAACACTTCACATGCCTGCAACACTTCACATGCCTTCTGCCAGCTTAAACTTGTCTCCCTGACCTCCTAACAATCTGAACTTGGTTCCATCTCACCATGACACTGCAAGCTGCTAGATGGAGTCAATTTGCAGTTGCTCTGAGTTCAGAGCTCAGTTTGCCTCTCTCTGAGATAATGATTGGGACCAGGGACGTAGCTCAGTGGCAATCTACCTGCCTGGCAAGTGCAAGGGTATTGAATTTGAGCCCTGGTACAAAAATAAAAATAAAATAAAGATGATGACTGGCCAGTTGTTCTCTCTCTCTCCAGTGGGATATCTGAACTCAGCTTACCAGCCACTGCAATCTGCTGCATCAACTGCTTTGTTCCCCTTATATGTTTCTCCTAGGAGGTCTCTGGGTCACTAGTACCATGAATCTGCAGGTTCAAGCTGCTGCTCCCACAAAGTGAGTTGGGCTTAGGTAAAAAGCACCACTTGCCACCTCCTTTCACGTTGAGGTCTCTCTCTTGACTTTCTTTGTGAGCTTCAGTTCTCACATCAGGCCTTGCTGGGTCCTGGGGACCTACTTCACTCCTTCTCTTCCTCATAGTGCCATATAATGCATCTGGACACCAAATCCTGGAGAGGCTGTTTTTCTACTGTTCAGCATTCTGTCATCTTTCTGGAATTTTTTTTTTTTTGAGACAGGTCTTGCTGTATAGTTCCAGATGACCTTAAACCCATGGTGATCCTCCTGCTTCAGCCTCACAAGTGCTGGGATTGCAGGTGTGTTCCACACACCTGGTCAATCAGTACTCTTAAAAGAATATTGATCTATAAAAAGGAAACAAATTCTAATCCATACCACAACATGAATATTTTGAAGACATTATACTAAGTGAAAGACGTTAGTTAGAAAAAGACAAATATTGTATGATTCTATCTATATGAACTATTACAGTAGTCAAAATCAGACTTGCTAAGGGAGGAGAGAATGAGGAGTTATTTAATGAGTAGTGTTTCAATTTTACAAGACAAATGGGGAACAGAGTGGCGATGGTTGAACAAAATGATGACTTTAATGATGTTTAATAACACTAAGCTTTAAGATGGCTAAAACGGTGAACTGAATTTTACACAAAATAAAAATATTTGGTATTTTGTCAGAATTTGGCATTGTGGTCTTTTACCACAATAAAAAGAGAGAGAGAGTGAGCACATCCAAGAGTAAGAGCAAGTAAGTGGACAGGTAAGCTGGAAAAGGCTTGAACTGTTTATTAAAGTAATATCATATAGTTTCTTTTATTTTAAAGGATTTGTACAAGTCCTTGAAAATACTATCTGCAGAACTGGTGCCTTGGCATAATTTTAAGAAACAGGATGAAAATGAAAGTGTAACAGTTGAGTATCTGTTGTTTATGGTAGATACCATGTTGGAAGAAGTTGAAAATAAGGAAAAGGTAATACTTACTAAATGTTGACACTTTGAAGATTTTTATGAACCATTAAAGATTATCTTAAGATGTGAACTTTTTGCTTCTTTTGAACAGGATAGCAACATGCCAAACTTACAAATTTTGCAAGCTATTGTCTCTCACTTCCAAAAATTATTTGATGTGCCTTCTTTAAATGGAGTCTATCCCCGAATGAATGAAGTTTATACTAGGCTTGGAGAAATGAACAATGCTGTGAGAAACCTCCAAGAACTCTTAGAATTAGGTGATGACCTTTTGTCATTTTTGGCTCCCATAAATAGTCTGCATAAATTACAAGTATTAGGTTAAAAAAATGTAAAAAAAATCAAGGATAACTAAAGCATAAAATGTTGGCTAGATACAGTGATTTTAGAAATTCTCTATTAAAATATCCTGTGCTTTTATTTCTTTTTTGCAGATAGTTCATCCTCATTGTATGTGCTGGTAAGCACAGTTGGAAAATTGTGTAGGCTGATTAATGAGAACGTGAATGAGCAGGTGAAGCAAGTATTAGGACCTGATGACTTCCAAAGGTATTTGTTTGTAATACTCATTTAAAATGCTTGGAATGGCCGGGCATGGTGGCTCATGCTTGTAATCCCAGCACTTGGGGGCAGAGACAGGATTGCCGAGTTCAAGGCTTGCCTGGGCTACATATGAGCTCAGGGCCAGCCTGAACTACAAAGCGAGACCCTGTCTCAAAAAAAAAAAAAAAAAAAAAAGCTTGGAATGGTGAAATTAAAGATACTCAAACCTTTGTGTTACTTACTTTCCCTATTTGGAATAGCACTTTTTAAATGACAACCTAAGATAACCTCACACCCTTAGAAATAGAGAAAACACCAAGTATTCAAGATAAAGTAGATTGAAGGCCCCTAAATTTACATAGGGTGAATCAAAAACTCTTCAGCATACTCCTGTTCTCAGGGGAAGTTATATATGGTGAAGTTTAAACCTTTTAAACTACTTCATGGGAATTCAGATTATATCAGCAAGTACTATTTTAAGATACATATAGACCACTGAATAATTACTAACAGTGTACATATTATTTGACTAAAAGGTAAATGTTAAGGATTTTTTTAAAAGACTAGGTATCACTAACATAACACATATTTAAAAAAAAAATAGGGGGCTGTGGGTATAGCTTTGTGATTGAATTTGTGCTTAATATGCATGAGAGCCTGAGTGCAATCCTCAGCACTGCCCCTCAGTTATATGTAAAGAAACTTTCCCCAGCCCTCACTTTTTTTTTTTTTTTTTTGAGACAGGCTCTCGCTTTGTAGTTCAGGCTGGCCCTGAGCTCACTATGTAGTCCAGGCAAGCCTCGAACTCAGCAGTCCTCCTGCCTCTGCCTCCCAAGTGCTGGGATTACAGGCATGAGGCCCCGGCACTGTGGTATGTGGTGCTGATTGCTGGTGGGCATGAGTCACTGCGCCCAGTATTGTTGTATGTGGTTACTTAGGATCAAACTGGGGACCTTGTGCTTGCTAGGCAGGTGCTAGAATCGCTGAACTAAATCTCCAGCCCTCAACTTCAATTTTATACTAGATCATATGGGGAAAGAAAATACAGTTTTTCCTAGGAAGAACCCTTATGTAATTTGGCACTTGAGTGTTTTGTATTTGATGCTTTTAAAAGAAATATCCTACCACTGGTCTTTTTTTCCCCCCTACCAGTAGTTTTACTTAATCAGTGCTTTTTTTTTTATAGGATATCGGCTATATGGGCCTATTTTTAGAAAATATTATGAAAGTATAATTAAGCAGTCTTGGTCTAAGTGGGAAGTTTGTGATGTTCTGAATGTTATATAAATTTAACAGATTATGCTAATAAAATAACAAAAATTATAGTAGGTGAACAATTCAAAAAGGAAGAATTGTAGTGTCAAGCTTATATTTAAATTAGAATAGTTTCTTTCCACTTGGAAGATGTTCAGTTTGCAGCCACTTGTGTCCAATCAACTGCAAGGAACCCTAAGTTAGAAATTTCATGTAAACTGTATTTTTTAAACAGCATTATCAACAAATTGGAAGAACATGAAGAATTTTTCCCAGCATTTCAGGCATTTACTAATGACCTACTTGAAATCTTAGGTAAGATGTCTGCTGTTGGTGGTTAAATTTTGATTCTTAGGATGTCAGTGGGTTTAATCAACTATATTAGTGTTTTTTCCTTGGGTGCTTGATAGAAAGTATCTGGAACCTACTAATACTGGTAGTTGTCAAACATACTCCTAACTTGAAGTTAGAATTGTTTAGGTTCAGAACAGAGAAGCAGTGAGTTGGATCCATTAATAAAAGCATATTGCTAATAAGTTAATGACAGAGTGGGAGAAGACTTGTGGATGGGTGGTGGCTTTTAGAAACATATGCCCTGTGAAGATCCATCTCTGAATCAATGATGATCTATCTCCATTATTAGAAGCATGTACACACTGTTTGACATTTACTTCTCCATAGAAGTTATCAATTACTCTGAGCTTATCACTAGAAAAAGTTTCTCTTCTTTATTATTCTTGTTTTTTCATTACAGAAATTGATGACTTGGATGCCATTGTACCTGCAGTAAAGAAATTAAAAGTACTTTCACACTGAAACAAATCAAATCATTTTAGTGTGTAAAGTGCATTTTTGCCATTCTAAATACTCTGTAGGATTGATCTTAAGACAAAGAGTATAAAATGTATTTGCTTGCTTTTTTCTTTTCTTTTTTTGTGGTACCAGGGATCGAACTCTGTATTTACTTTCAGAATTCATCCTCTTAGTACTGGGTGACTTTCCTTACAATTTTTTATTAACTTTGAGATTCTTTTACAAAAAATAGCTGCTGTTATTAAAATAGTAAATTAACTTTAGATCCCTTAGTTATTTCTTAAGCAATTCTTGAAATTTAGGATAGAACTTGTGAATAAAAGACCCAGGAGAGAGTGTAAGTAATAGAAAAATTGTATGGAAGTTTAAGGTTTACTCACCTTCAGGTCAGGGCAAAAGGAATGCCAAGTCCAGTCAGTAGTAAGCTACTGCTTTCCTGGCAAGGATTACCTGGCATGTTCTATTAAGATATCCCTTATGGCAGTTGTCTTTTCAGAGGAGGAAGGAGAAAAGAAAAAAAGAAAAGTTTTATCTTTGTGTTAGTATAGGAAGTGAATCATGGGATAAAACAGATAAGTAGACAGAGTCCCTTTTTTTTTTTTTTTTTTTTTTTGAGACGGTCTTGCTTTGTCGTTCAGGCTGGCACTGAGCTCACTATGTAGCCCAGGCAAGCCTGGAACTCAGCAGTCCTCCTGTCTCTGCCTCCCAAGTGCTGGATTACAGGTGTGAGCCACCATGCCCGGCACTGTGGTATGCAGTATTGATTGTTGGTGGGCGTGAGTCTTCACGCCCAGCATTGTATGTGGTTTCTGGGGCTTGAACTCAGGACCTTGAGCTTGCGAGGCAGGCGCCGGAACCACTGAGCTAACCCTCCGGCCCCAGAGTCCCTTTTTAAAAAAAAAATGTCCTTTTTTTTTTTTGCAATCTTGATGTAATGTGCTTTTTATAAGGAGAATGATCTCAAATAAAATTGTTTAAAAATTTCCAAGCATAAGTGTCCTTAGTGACTTGTTTGTATTATTTACAAATAATGAGTCCAATTTTAGCCTTTGTGCATTTTGCATAAAGAGTACTGTCCTTACTGCTTTTCACTTATTCTGTATTGTCAACATTCAGTCTGATTTTCTTAAGGGACCAGTGTTCTGCAGCACATTCATGAGTACAAACTATTCGAGTCTACCTCTCATCCTACTCCTCATTCTTGCCAGGTGGCACTTAGAATATTGCAGAGCATTTCCAGGAGGCAAGGTGTACTGAAGAACAAATGTCAGGACATCCACATCCACATCTTTGGTGGTGTGACCCTCAGCTTAGGGAGACAGAAGATAATACCTTGAATTCCTCTTAAATTTAAAATTGGTTTGTTAACCTGCAGTTACAGTTCTAAACACTAGCCCACAACTTGTAAAGAACATGTGTCAAGGATTGAGTAGAAAAAGTATAGTATTTGAATATTTAATTATATAAATACTCTGAATTGATTAAATGATTACTACTAAAGAGTTTGACTACTGGAAGTATACTCAAAATATTTTCATCTGACTTTTGTCAGCTAGTTTGAGCCTACAGTTAGTCCTTAGTGCAATATAGTTTTCAAGCACTTCTCCAGAGGCTTCCATGTACCTTTCAGAAGTACATGAAAGGCCACTGAGAAGTAGTGACACTAATAGCAATAAATCGAGGCCATCCCTATCAGGTCTGCTTCTATCAAAGTTTTTAAAACTACAAATAAAAAGTACAATTATTTAGCAATGTTTACAATATTTAAATGAAAACATTTAAAATACTACATTAATAATTTTTAGTATAGTTGGCATATAAGCTGTGCACTTAAAATACAATCTAATAAGTTATATATATTATATATATATATGATATGTATCAGAAAGCATCACCACAGTCAAATTAGCAGATATCCCCTTCATTCCAAGTTTCTTACAGCCTCTGCTAGTCCTTCCTATTCTCTCTCATCTCTAGGCAGCATTTTATCTGCTTTCCATTACTGTAAATTATTTTGTATCTAATAGGATTTAGTATAAATCATATGTCCTTTCTATTTTGGCTTGACATTTCTTCAAAATAATTATTTTGAGATTTAAATGCTGTTGCTTATATGAGGTGGGGTATTTTTGTTTTTTAAAATTTTTTTTGAGACAAGGTCTTTGTAGTTCAGGGTGGCTCTGAGCTCACTATTGTAGCCCAGGCAAGCCTGGAACTCAGTAATCCTCCTGCCTCTGCCTCCTGAGTACTGAGATTACAGGCATGAGACCACACCTGACATTGTGGTATGTGATACTGATTGCTGGTGAGCATGAGTCACTGCACCCAGTATTGTATGTGGTTCCTGGGGGTCAAACTAGGGACCTTGTGCTTGCTAGGCAGGTTCTGGAACCACTGAGCTAAATCTTTGGTCCAAGTAGTTCATTTTTATTACTGTGTAGTGTTCTGTTGTGTAAGTATACCATAATTCCTGTGCCTGTTGATGGAAATTTGGGGTTCCAATTTTGACTACTGTAAATAAAATTACAATCTACAAACATTCATATTCATGTTAATATTACCTGATGTCTAGTCTTATACTATTTCATGTATTTTGTTTGGTTTCAAGGGGGTTGTCATTTTTATTTTATTTGTATGTTATTTGGTTGTTATAAGCAGAAGGTACATTTGATGTTATTGCACTAGAAATACTAGTTTAGAAGCAGGTTGGGAGGGTGGGGCCAGCCCCACCTGAAACTCCATCCCCCTGCTTGAGCCTCCTGAGTGCTGGAGTTACACGCTGGCACCACTGTACCCTCTAGAATTAGGATTTAAAGTGTAGAAAAATGGAGTTTCTTGGATTGTCTCTGCAGTTTAACATTTCTAAATGTATCTAGATATCATCCAAAGCCTCATGCACTCACAAGTGGGGCTTTTCAGAGGTTGCTGGAACTAGTGTGAATGTAGTTTGAGTTTGTGACTTTGAATACAGGCTGTGTGGTAACTAAATCAGTCCATGGAATGGAATGTAGTAGTTCTGGGTGTGGGTTATACCTACCACTAGGCTTATACCCTAGATAGAACCTAAAGGGAAAGATGGTAGACTTGCTGTCTTCTGCATGCCTGCCCATCAGCTGTTTCTCTGCCATGCCATCCTGCCTTGGAGCCAGCGGACAATGGACTGAAACAAATTGTGAGCTAAATAGCCTTTCCTTCTTGAACTTTGAGTGTTCAATATTTTGTCTTGTGCTCGCTTCGGCAGCACATTTACTGAAATATTTTGTCTTAGCAATGAGAATAGTAACAACACATTATCCAACTTGGTTTTTTGTTTTTCTAATTTTATTGTTTTGGAGTTAGAGAGTGCCCTATAGTTTTTTTGGTGTTGAGTATTTAGAATTTGTTGAGCCTTTGTGGCTTTAGATGAATTTTTAAACACATTCTCTATGTTCTTAAATCTATTCTCCATATACATTGTGCTATTGTAGTTTAAATCTATATACCGGTTTTTGTGCTTGATTTATCAGTTTCTAGGAGATGAAATTTCCAATTTTGAGCCTAATTTTCTAAATGCATAGAAATTCACAGTTGACATATCTTCCTAATATCCCTCACTATAGGTCATCACTGAATGAAACTTCCAAAATTGTGACCCAGAATGAACTTTGTTATGAGCTGACTACCTCAGGTATTTGTTACAGTAAATGTTTTATAGCTATCTTTGTACCACTTATGCCTTAATAATGCATTTTCCTTTCTTTGGAAATTTTCATCGTTTTTTGATGTTCCAAAATTTTTACTTCAAGCTTCTATTCAAGGCAGCTCTCTGCTGCATGATCTCTGCACCCTGGACTCAGTAGCACCCCTAAGGGTCAGCATAGTGGTTAACTTGGGTTTTCACAGGACTTCAGTTCTAACCCTATTTTCTGGTTTAGGGTGTTTCTGCTTGAGGTTGATAGTAGGTAACATCAGACCCTCTGCTCCTATAGAGATGTTTAGCTGATTGTTTCCAACCTGACAACCTGTTCTTGACTCATTGCCAGGCGAGGTGTTTTCTCCTAAGACACAACTCCTGAGGTTCTTTGCCTCCTGTCTGGTTTACGCTAAAAATTTTTCTTCCCTTCAGCTCTTTAACTCCCTATTTTTTTTTTTTTTTGAGACAGGGTCTTGCTTTGTGGGTCAGGCTGGCCCTCAGCTCACTATGTAGCCCAGGCAAGCCTGGCACTCAGCAATCCTCCTGCCTCTGCCTCTCGAGTGCTGGGATTACAGGCGTGAGCCACCACACCCTGCACTGTGGTATGTGGTATTGATGGTTGGTGGGCGTGAGTCACCACGCCCAGCATGGTATGTGGTTACTGGGATCAAACTCAGGGCCTTGCGCGACCACTGAGCTAAATCTCCGGCCTTTTAACTCCCTATTTGACTTAGGCAAACTGTTCTGGTTTTCTTTTGACCTTCATGAGGAACTTTACCTGTGTTACTTTGTTGGGGTGGTACCACTAGAGTTTGCTTGTCTGCCACCTTGATCAGTAATGTTAAGGTTGCTAATATTTAGGATGAAGTATATGATAAATCCCTTATACTCCTCTGGTACTTTACCATTTTCAAGACACTTTTCTATTCAGAGAGCAGTTAAAATGTTGGCATGAAGTAGACGGGATAACCATCATTTGCCATAGTTTATTATAAATATTTATTCAAAATAGAAATCTGAGCAGAAACATTATGCATCTTGCATATACTTAGCACAGGCTTGAATGGAAAACAATTTGGGTAGCATATAGTTCAGTTGATATGTAAACTAAAACAGTATCAGACATACATAATCCAGTTTAGCATGTGACCTCAGTCAGTACTAGTAAACATTTTTAAAATTTTACTACTGCAAGATTGAAAATTGTAAAAATGGAAAATGCTACATAGGAGGTGGGAATATAAGCCCTTTCATTGTGGACTGGTTTAATGAAGGTGATGGACAAAGCAGCAGAAACCTGAAACCAGATTATTTTAGGTCTAAAAAGCAAACTAAGATGTGAGCTTTCATTTTTACAGAAAATTTGTGAGAATAACATGATGAAAATATTTAGAATATTGGCAGTGGTAAGAGGAGAGGACATGACCTTTAGAGTGGTTACAAGGTTTGAAATGCAGAAGAAGCACTCTTCATTTTCATGTACAATTTACATATTTTGCTTTTTAAATTATTTAAATGAACCAGCTCTCTCCTGAAAAAGTGGGACAGAATTCTCAAGCTTATAATGATACTCTTCTGCAGCAAGTTCAGAGCAAAACAGGGTTTGGAACTTGGCTTGTATTTTCCTGTGGTAGGGGATAGCCCCCAAATTGTGGAATTAGTCCCACAGTATTTCACTATGTTGTGACATTGTTGCCATTAGGAAGGTGCATTTTCACTCCAACTCAGATGCAGGAAGGAGTCTCCAACTATAGAAATGCCACAGGTGGCAGCCAGAACAGCTTTGGCAGGATTAGCTGTTGGCAGGTTGGGGCTGGGTCAGTATTTCCACAGAAGTGCTGTCCCTTCATCAGTAATTGCCCAGGAGTAACTGTTAAGTGCTCCCTTTTGTCAAGGGTGGGACACTTTCTGGTTCATTATTCAGGGCAAGTCCTAAATCCAGTGTTTGTAATTACCTACCAAGGCAAAAACAACCACTGAAGTTCTGATGACTTACTAGACATAAATGCCCCATTTGAACAAATCTAACCAAGATGAAGTAGGTCTTGCCTTTATATAACTATCTCTTTCTAATACTAGTTATATATATATACTACTGCAAGACTTAATGTGTGTCACATGACTTTTTAAAATAACAATATATATGTACACATTCTAACATTGGCAATAAAAGTACCCATCAGCTTCTGGGCTGTCCATCTGGAGTCAGCTCATACCTGTAAAACAGTGGGGTTTGTGCTTAGGTTAGAAAGTCAGTGTTTTGTAGCTGTAACAGGATAAGATGTCTGGGCCTCTGGGGCCTGCAGACCCATCTCTTGAGTTGGCCAGGCAAAGGCAAGGCTAGAATTTACAGAAGCCACAAAGGTGAGATGCAGGTAGTAATACTGTAAGGCAGTGAGGTGAACCTTTGACATGAGTATTGAATGAGTTGTTTTTTCTAAACTAAAACCTCAGAATTCAGGTTTAGTTTAGTGTTGGAAGCACTTGTCTCTAAAAATTGGCCATCACTGCCATAAAGTATTAATCTGTCTTGTTTCTTAAATATTACTGAAAGGGGAATAACTGGAGAGGAAACACAGGCTATTTTGAATAGCAGGTTAACAGTAATAAAAAACACCCTTACCATTGTGAAAAGCCTTTAATCAGATCTTCTTGTGATAAATCAATTAATACCTAGAAGATCACACAAATAGTTCCATATAAATCGCTGCATTAAACACAAACATATTGAGATACACTGAGTTGATCATAAAGGAGCTCCTTGGTTTTCAGATTTTCAGCAAGGCTTTTTCCTTTGGCTCCCAACATTGGAGCCTCTCTAGCTACAGGGACAGAGGACACACTGACCTCCACGTCCTGGAAAAAGGCAAGTTGCTCTTCAGAGTTCTACTTCAGGTTTTGAGTTTTTAAATGAATACTAGAAAACTTGTCTTATCTGTAAAAATGGGGGTAATACTATCTACCTCATAGAAGTGGTTAAAGAGATGAGTAGAAGGTGTTAAAATCTAACAGGTACAAAGCACTACACAAATACATTTTGGGTAGGTTGCTCCTGAGCATATTCCTGGGAGTTATTATGGCAAATGTTCTGATAGTGTAGAATGCTGAATTTGAATTCCTGAGTTAAATGTTGATCATATTAATTTTAATTTCTGTATTCTTCAAAGAATATAAAAAACAAACCTCCCAATGAGGTTTTTTTTTTTTTTTTTTTTTTTTTTTTGCTTTTTGGAGACAGGGTCTCGCTTTGTAGTTCAGGCTGGCCCTGAGCTCACTATGGAGCCCAGGCAAGCCGCCGCGAACTCAGCAATCCTCCTGTCTGCCTCCCAAGTGCTGGGATTACAGGCGTGAGCCACCACATCCAGCATTCCAATGAGGTTTTTGATGTCAGTTTTAGTATAAGCTGTAATGATTTTGTCAGAATTTCTGCAAAGATGTGTTCCACCACCAGGATACCAGGTCATATATACTTACTTTTCCTAACTCCTTCCTTCTGTGTGAGCCAAGTGGCCTACTATTTTTGACTGCAACATCTAGTGACCTCTTCTTTACTTCTTCCATGGGAAC